>PVKN010010167.1:0-22939 GCA_004027915.1 Capromys pilorides
CTAGATGCTGGATATCTGAAAGTCATATGGGCACTTGAAGATACAAAGACTTGATATGCTGCTTCAGGAGACAACAAAGACAGAAGAAGGATTTACAACACAGCTCCGCTATGGCTTCAATGGAGGCCCCCTATGTCAGTTGAGGGCTTGGAGAAGGATGCAATTTTGTGGGGTGATTTTATCTCAAATCCTGATCTTCCTGTGCTTTAATTCCTTACTTAGCAAGAAGGAGGACTGAAGCTGCCCTTCCCTTTCACTGACAGCTCAGCTTTGCAGTCTCTCTCTCTCTCTCTCTCTCTCTCTCTCTCTCTCTCTCTCTCTCTCTCTCCTTAAGGAAAATAGAGAGAGAGACAGACAGAGATGGAGGGAGAGAGAAAGAGGGAGTTACTCCTAGAGCTGTGGCTTTTTCTGTATAGGAAAGGATTAAGATTTCCAGAAAAGTAAGTGTCAATTACAGGGAAAAGAAGCTGAGCCTTGCAAAACCTCAAAAAAGAGAAAGCAATCATATGACAAAAATTTTCCACATGCAGAGAGTTACATAGAAAGATACAGTTCCTCAGCTGGTATGTGTTCTGGTGAAACTCAGAATCATCCCATAGCAATGGCCATACTTGCTTAGCATTGACTTTGTGTCAGGTACTGTGCTGTATCTTACACCCATACACATATCACGTTTAATTCCCGCAGTGAGTTAGTTTTAGTATTCTCATATTATAGGTGAGAAAATTAAGACCCAGAGAAATTAAGTAACTGGGCTGAGTTCACACAGCTAGCAAGAGGGAGTTCCTTAGCTCCAACTCAAACCCACACTACCCTCAGGGCCTTCATTTTATGTTCCCAATAGCTACAGAGACGTGACAAAACCATGTCCCCAGCAAGCCACCAGCAAGCCATGACTAACAGGGCTAAAGGAGACATGAGGTTATTCACCACCTCTCCCTACCTCCGTTTTATTTTTTATTCATAGATGAAAAACGGGTCATAAGAAGGTGAAGCACACTGGTGGGGAAGGCCGCTTGTGGTGCCATGATCTTCCCTCGAGTAGAACTGGCTTCCAGGTCACCAGCAGGCATCTCGAGGAAATACTGACAAGGAGCAATCCCACAAGGCCCACAGCAGTGGAGGACCAGAACTGACCACAGCTGGACCTTCTTGGCTCCCCTGCCCCCTCCCCGACCGCCCATCCAGCCATTTGCAAAGCCTACCCTAGATCAGTGGCTCGCAAACTTTGGTGCAAATCCCAACCCCATGGAAGACTTACTGAAACTTAGATTGCTGGACCCCATCTCAGAGTGCCTGACTCAGAGCAGCTCCAGGTAATGTTGGTTCTTCTGGTCCAAAAATCACATTTTGGGAGACCTCAGCACATCACACTGATCTTGAAGATCAATGCCTATTTAATATGCACAGTATTTAGAGAGGAAAAATCACCACCTACTGCTCCGTAGCATCTATTCCCTTCTTTTCCATAATAGAAACCTTGACTGAGTAGCTGAATACAGAGCTAACTAAGTAAGCCAAGACGATGCTTTCCTAGTTCTCTGGCAGCTAGTGTGATATGCAGTCTAGTTATACTGATGGGATGGGATGTGTAACTTTCAGAATGTGCCCAAAGGGGCAAAATGGGGCATTCTTGTTCCCTTTTTTTCCCCAGGCTAGTGAAAGATAAGGTGGAGATGAGCTGTCTAAGTCATGAAAAAAAAGTATGGCATCCAGACTGCTTAGTAAGGCAGAGCTCTTACATTATCTTGGACTTTAAAATCAAAGAAAAGTAAACTCATTATTTAAGCCCTAGTTATTTTAGATCACTGTCACTTACAGACAAATGTGTATCCTAATTAAAATAGACACACACCAACCAATACCTTATAGTATTACAGATAAGGTGGGAAAGCATGGTAACCTAGAGGAGCTGAACTGATCATTGTTAGGCCACAATTAATCTGCAGTGAGAAGCTAATAGGAGACAGACATTTGATCTGAAGAGCTAGACCCATCTTCAGTTGGTTTCTGTAGGCTTTAGTGTGCGTAAAGCATTCCATAACATGTTTTTGTGTCAGGATTTAGGTTTGCCAAAAGTCATTTATCTGTTTCTTAAGATTTCATTTCAATTTACAATTACAGAAAATGTTCACCTGTCATTTTATGGTCCTAAATTATACCTAAAGTCTTCCTAAGTTGGATTGTTAACTGATACACAATTATGTTTGTAGAAAGAGACCAGAATCCCAGCAGATGACTTAAAATAAAAGTTAAATGGATGTAATTTGTGTTTATTTTTGTCTTATTGAAACCAAATACTATAGAATTGCCAGTGTCTATTTCACAGTGATGGTTTGAGGCAAGTCACATTTTCCCTTCAAATAGCTTCTTGGAGAAGAACCAATGGTGAAGAGACCAAGCTATCCAGGAGGGAAGGCAAGGGAAAAGATCAGGTTTCACTGTACTCAGGATCTGTCTGCACAGAACTGTCCATGAGTTAATTTCTCACGTTAGGTTTCCTATATTGATCTCCATGGGAAAAATCCAGTCAGAAAAAATAAAATCTGAGCAATATGACCGCCAACAATCCTTTCATATCCTTCTGTAGACCTTAGGGTTCACGAAGTATTCAACAACGCATTTTTGTGTTAGTTTGACATTACTATGATAAATTCCTGAAACAAGAAAGTAATATATACATATATATAGCAGTCAATGGTGGCAGATATATATATATAAATTATATAATTATATTATATATTATATATTAATTATATAATTATCTTAACTATCATAAATATATATTATAAATATATCATATTGTACTACTAATTTCTCTTCATTCATTGACAGAAACAGTTAGTGTTTATATTGTTTGATCAGTCTTATACACCTCTATCTGATAATCTAAGGAATTACTTTGAAGATAACAGTATGTAATATAATAACTGTTGTTAATTTTCTATCATCTGGTTTGAAATTCTGTATCATTTTTATTATTATCTTTAAAATTTAAAAAAAAGCCAGGTTTATTTTGGATCAAGTCCCTGAAGTGGCCTTGCTTTGGGAGCTATGGTGAAATGGTGCCTCACAGCAGGAGCTCTGGTGTAGGAGGAGCCTGCTTACCTCAGGGCAGATGGGAAGTGAAAGAAAAAGAGGAAGAAGCTGAGCTGCTGTCTGAGGGGCACAGCTTCAGCTACCTAACTTCCTCCCAGTAGGCCCCACCTCTTAAAGGCTCTGCCACCTCACAATCATGCCTCAGGTGCCAATCAAGCTTCTGAAACACAGGCCACTGAAGAACACTCTAATCCCAACCATAGCAGTTATTTTATTCTCAGATGAAATAAGTCTGGCATTTTTTTCCATTTTAAGGACATTTCCAAATGTAGCTGCTGCATTACATGAAATTATTGGCTGATGGTGCTCCAGGCATTTTATTTTATTAATGCCTATTAATTTTATAAAATATTAGATTTAAATGTATGCAATCCTATCCATTCCTCATGCCATCCCTCCTTACACTCCTCTTCCCACCCTTCTTGTTGTCTTCCTTTTGTCTGGTAAGTCTTCCTTCTCGCATATTTATTTATTTATTTTCCGTTTTTAGGACAAGGTCTACAGGGTTTCACTACATAGATCAGACTCGTAGTGATTCTCCTGTTTTCAGCCTACCACAGTGCTGAGATTACAGGTACGTGCCACGAGGCCCAGTCTCAATCGCAATCTCAGTGCTCCCTGGGGGCGGGGCCAGCATGGCACTCTGGGGATTGAACCGGACTGCTATGCTCTGCCTAAGCAGGAGCTTTAGTCTGCTGAGATTTTAGGCTGGTCCTTAATGAATTTTATTTTTTTTATTTGCATAGCATTTTTATAGAATTCACATATTAGGGAGAACATGTGATACTTGTCTTTGTGAATTTGGTTTATTTCACTTAACATGGTAACGTCAAGTTGCATCCACTTTTTCGCAGACGACAAATTTTCATTCTTTTTAAACTGAATCGTATTCCATTGTATACTTGCCAAATTTTGTATATTCATCTGTTACTGTTTCCCTAACTTGACTATTGTGAATTGTGCCAAAATAGACATGGGTATACAGGTATCCCTGTAGTATGCTGACTTTAATTACTTCAGATAATATCATGGGCTAATATAATTAGATTAAAGAACAGCTCTATTTTTCATTCTTTGAAGAACCTCTATAGTGATTTCAATAGGGCCCGTACTAGTTTACGCTCCCACCAACCATATAGAAAAGTTCCTTTCCCCCCATATCCTTGCCGGCATTTACTGTGTTTTGCATTCTTGGTGATTGTCATACTGACTGGAGTGAGATGAACTCTCAGTGTAGTTTTGATTTGTATTTTCCTAGTGGCCAAAGAAAATATTTTTCATATACTTATTAGTTACTTATTCTTTTGAGAAGTGTTTGCTCAATTTATTTGTAATTGGAATTTTCAACTCATTTGTTGATTGGGCTATTTGCTATTTTGGGCATTAAGTTTTTTTTTTTTTTTATTCTTTTTATATTCCAGATATCAATCCTTTAGAAAAATTGTTGGTGAATATTTTTTCTATTCGGTAGGCTGTCTTTTTATTCTATTAGTCATTTCCCTTGTTGTGCAGAAACTTTTTAATTTGATATAGCTCTGTCTGTTGATTCTTGCTATTTCCAGTGCTATAGGGAGAATCATATTCAGGAAATCTTTGCTTGTTGCCTATGGCTTAAAATGTTTCCCCTGAGTTTTTGCTTAACAATTTCAGATTTTTTGGTTTTATAGACCAGTCTTCAATACATTTAGAATAGGGATCTTGTTTCTTTCTTCTACATATGAAAATCCCTTTTTCTAGCATCAGTTGTTAAAGAGGCTGTCCTTTTTATAACATATATGCTTTTGCTTCTTTGTCCAGATTCAGAAGACTACATTTGCTTGGGTTTGCTTCTGCGTTCTCTATTGGGTTCCATTGGTTCAGGATTGCTTTGGCCATGCTCAGTCTTTTGTAGTTCCACTCAAATTGATGATTGTTCTTCTAGTTAGTTCTGTAAGAATGTCATTGAAACTTTGATGAGGATTGCACTGAATCTATAGATCGTTTTTGGTGATACTGTCATTTTAACAATATTAATTTTTTCCTTTTTGTTTTTTGAAACAGAGTCTCACTGTGTAATTCAGGCTACTTTTAAACTTATTATTTGGCCAGCCTGGTCTCAAACTCATGGCAGTCATCCTGCCTCTGCCTTCCCAGTCCTGAGATTACCCCCATGTACCACCACGTCTGGCTGACAATATTAATTCTGCCAATCCATGAACATAGGAGGACCCTTCATCTTCTAGTGTTTTGTTTTGTTTAATTTCTTTCTGTAGTGTTCTGTGACTTTTATTTTCCTTGGTTTGATAGATCCCTGGAATTTTTTTTCCTGATTTCCTTCTCAATTGGTTCAGAATCAAAATATGGAAAACTGTTGGTTTTTTAATGTTAATTTTTATATCCAGGTGCTACATAAAAATATAAAAACAAAAAGTTTATTCACAAAATTCCATCCTAGCTCCTCCTCAGTAATACAGGGCTCATCTTGAGGCTGTTGATTAATTGAGTTTAAGCTGAAAACATTAAGCGAATTTGTTTCTGATATCCTGCTTGTCTTCATAACCCAGAACAATGGCATAACTATCACTCACAAATGATAAAATAAATAAGTGGATATAACACACAGAAAGCGAGTATTGTAGGAATCTAGATAAATAATTCAGAATTCTAAATACCCCATGATGCAGTGTTCCTGAGAAGATCCTATAAAGCTGATTAAAAGGATTTTACCTTTTTCTTTGTAATTAAGTCTAACAGAAGTGTAAACTAATTAAAGGTGAATATGTATGTGCCTGGCATTCAGTTGCATGGAATAATATGAAGAAAATGCATATTTATGAAAACCACTGACAATCCTTATGGTATGACAGAACGCCCATGTTAATTATAATTCATGAGCTGTGCCTAGGAATATACATTTAAAAGAATACACTAAGAAAGCAGCCTCCAGATAGTCTTCAAATTTCCCCAAGGGTGTCTCTTGCAACACCCACTGGGATTGCATCAGATTCTAACGGTAACTTTCAAATTAGACCTTGACCACGAACCTCCCAAAACTCTGATGTCATTAATGGCCAATAATTTCACCGCTCTGTGAATATTTTCCTAAAAAACTAAAAATAAAGTTTCCTTTTTTTTTTTACAGTTTTGGAAATTACAGTGACAAGATGCCCTCTCAGAAATTAATCATTTTGTTAGATATGAAAATCTGGTTTTTTAAGTGGGAAGAAAATAAATCAATAGAAGTAGGAGGCACACAAGGGATTAGGGCAAAGAGAGTAATCAGGGGTACAGTCCCACTGGAAAATGACCACACCTGCCCTCTGCACACTTCTTGCTGTGACAGTCAGTGGTGGACAAGGGGATGGCTATGAAGACACCTTTTAGTTGCCTGTATGATTATACTAAGACTGAGAAAGTAAGCTGCATGAAAAAAACACTGTTGAAAGTCATTTCAAGATGGTTCGAATTCATTGGGAGGATTTTTTTTTCAATAAAGGAAATTAAGGGTTGTTTGCTAGGCCATGCCACTCTTGCCGAGCTCCTTTAGGAGGCAGGCAGGGTACATTGCAGAGCCCATCAGGTTCCAAGAAGATGGAAAACAAGAGGCCTAATTACCAGATGTTTTAAAAAATAATACTCAAGTACTTTTTTTATTTGTCAACTTGATTGCAAACAATAAAAAATGATTAAAGTACTTATTGTGCAGTAATTTCCTTATAATTTAGTATTTTTTGAGTCAGGTTTACAAATGATTAGCATCTAAGAGGCTCCAGAATTTAAATGCAGAATTAAAAAGTACTTGTATAACAAACAAATGCTTAGCAGTAGCTAGTTCTTACCATCACAAAACAACAGGCTTTGGTTCTCATCCTGTGGTAGGCAGGGAGTCATCTCACAGAGGGGAAGTGAGCTGGTGACCAGCAGCCATCAGGAATCCATCGCCTGTCAGGGTTTGCGGATACTCAGGAGATGAGCCCTAGCACGCAAACGTGGATGGAAACCTGGCACTGGGGCCTCCCATGTGTAGATGCTGAGTAAATGAGGGTTTGAAATACTAGCTTTAGTAGTATTTCATGGCCTAGAGGCCATGTGCCTAAGGAGAGAAAAAAAAAATTAAAAGCTTATTTGCTTGTTATTGGGTATTTCCAAACCTATTTGTACATCTGAACTTGATCTGACTAAATTTTGAAGTAACCCTTTGCAAAAGGGGGCATCACCACTGCAGTTGACCTTCAGACCCAAAACTTGACATTTCCGAAGCATGTGCTCCTCTTTACACAAGCAGGACAGGACACCCAATGGGTCGTGGTCGTGAGCCATGAGCTGAAGGTTTATGTTGCAGGATAGACTTTTCTTCTCCCCGTCGCTCTTGTGAACCAGGCAGTTGTTTTGATATACTCACCCAAGGGAAGATCTAAAAGGGGGAAGGACTGATTATTTTGCAACCTCATTCTCTGAAACAACACTTAGTTCAGACTTTTTTGCCTTCTCCTGGCATCTGACACCCCCAAGCCATTCAGGAGGGGAGCAGATGGGGCCACTAGACCCTGGGTGTAGGAGAGATTGTACTAAAGGACAGATGGCCCACGGGAAGCAAGGCTAAGAGCCAAGGCTGGAAGAGGAGGAGAGAGGTCCCCCTGAAGTCTTAGGACTACCAAGCAGGTGAACAGTTGGAAAGCCCAGCCTGAGCTTGAGAAGTGCCCGTGTTGGACTCTGAGGCTCTCCCTGGGGTTGTCGGTTCACCCCTTCCCATGACATGGCCATACTTGGGGGCTACATTGTCCAAATTACACAGACATCAATTACTGGTTAACTTAGCTTTAACAAAAAATTCAGTATTTTCTGAACTATACTTACTGTCATGGGAAGACACAAATGTAATAATAGCAGCAATGTTGCCCATGGGGAGAGAGAGACTTATGCCATTTATAAAAGGAACCCTGCAGCTTCCTAACTTCCCTTGATCCTACCAGTAAATAGAACTCTCCCATACACACTCCACTTAACAGATGAGAAGACTGAGGCTCAGAGAGGGCCCGTGACTTTCCTAAGCACATTCACTCAGCCAGCAGGCAGTAAAGCCATTGGGGCACCCAGCTTACAGGACCCCCAATCCAGGGCTATCTCCTAAACATCATGATCCATTTCTTTGGGCTGTACATAAACACTGAGCTTTTTCCAATTTGTGTGGCTGATTTTTTAAAACATCTCAATAGAGTGCCCATAGAAGTCAAACCAACATGACCATTTCATTTTTCCAAGGAAGAAAATTGACAGAAAATGATCTTGAAATGGGGCTGGGGAGATAGCTCTGTGGTACAAGTGCCTGCCTAGCAAGTGCAAGGTTGTGAGTTCCAACCCCAGTTCTGCAAAAAAAAAAAAAAAAAGATCTTGGATTTACGAGATGTAGCTTCCTTTCTGAGAGCTGGGTGATTCCCAGGAATGAGTGAAGGTCACTTTACTCTGAAAGTCAGAGGCAAGTGGCTCCATGGACCAGGGAAAGGACAGATAAGATGACAGCCCTATGCCAGAGGAGTACTGGAGATCTTTGCTGATTACTCAGTCCTCAGAAAGGATCAGAAGGACCCATGGTGTCTTTCTGCCTAAAGTGACCTGGGCATGAGAGGCGAAATGACAATGAGTACAAGTAGGCACAGAACACAGAGCACAGCTTCTCCTATACCCTAGGCCAGGTTTTACTCCTCCCTGGCCTGACTCATGTGGGGAGCCAGACTTCAAGAACCTTGGCCTGCTCCCATGCAGGGGATGGGCCAACTGTTGCGGACTTGGGCTGTCTTGCCCCCAAGTGGGCATGCCTGGGGAGCTCAGCCAGGCCAAGGCCCTCAGGGGCCCTCCTATTCCTCAAGGGGGCAGGCAGTGGGCCAGTAACAAGTGCTCAAGTGTCCATACGAGCTTTAAACTCAGAAGGAAGGTGTGCGAACATTGGTTAAAAGAGATTGGTAGATATTCCATTTTGGTACTATGGCTAAGCAAGTCTTATATACAATAACGCACTGACATTGAAAAGGAAAGAATTTCCCTTTAAAAAGTGCAACACTTCTCCATCAAGAATGTATGACCAGCCAGTTTCAGGGAAGAGAGATATCATATGTATTTTTTTCTTTTAATGTATTTGGTTGTTACAGGATCTCACTACACAGCTCAAACTTGTGGTGATCCTCCTGTCTTCAGCCTCTCTAGCACTGGGATTTCAGGCAGGTACCATTATGCCCCCAGACTCTGGCTGGGTCAGCCCACCCAGGGATCAAACCTTTGTTCCCATGCTTGCCTAAGCAGGTGCTTAGTCCTCTGAGCTATCTCTCCAGTCCTGAAGAGAGATGTTAAAGGCAGGCTTGTCTTGTGTTAGAATAGCTAATAGAACTGACCAACAACAGCTTATCCCCTACAGCCAACTCTGAAAAGCTTAGTTTATAATCATTATGCATTTCTTTGATTAAACAAATTATTTTGTACATGAAAGTTCAATTTACTAAGCTATCTCTTTTTTTCTATATGAGACTCCTTGTGCTACCATAACAAGAATCATAGATTAGTGTTTCATAAAGAGCAGGAACTTATTTTCTCACAGTCTGGTGTTATCAAAATGCCAGCAGCTTCAGGGTCTGGTGAGGGCTGCTCTGGGCTTCCAAAGGTGCCTGGTTGCTGTGTCCTTTAGAGGGATGGAAAACATTTCAGAATCAACACAGAATCACTTGTACCAAACCCTGGCAAAACAGAGCTGGGAGGCAAAGGCCCTGAGAGAGGGGATTAACAGGTGGCAAAGGCCATAAACATTATGGACAGTGGCCAGGGGACTTGACTGCTTATAACTCTTGTTTGGACTCACATGCCTGGGTTTGGGGAGAGGGAAGTTCTAAGTGTGGCTGCTGATAATTTCCACCAGGCTCGTGGGAGGCAAGCAAGCACAGGGGTGGGAACTTCATTTGATTAAATTCAATATCTTTCACACCAAGTAGAGGATTATAATTCACCTCCACAGCGTAGCTTAGCTACATTAAAAGAGCCAATCCGTTCACCAATAAATAATACTGTAATTCATTATGAGAAATAATCAGCTGTGTTTATTTTAAAGGACAGGAGACTTTATTGCTGAATACACAAGAGGACAGTATCATGAAGGTATAGACGAGTGTGCTAGGCTCAGTAGCAGTTTTCTTGTCTTTAACATTGGGAAGTTGGAGGTGCAGCTCAGTGTCAACACATGTGTTCAGCGTGTGGAAGGTACTGGATTCTAAGTGCTAGTGCCAGAAGAAAAAAAAATGGAATGCACTTTGGTCCATAACTCCAAAAGCATGAATTTTAGAGAGTACAAGAACATATTAGTTATTAAACATGTATTTTAATAAGGATTAAAAACCAACACTAGCACGTGAAACTTGTGGTTTCCTTGGATTATGGCTTAGGGTGCAGCTTATACAAATGAGAGAGAACTTGGATTTCAAGAGTGCATACGTTGGGCACAGAATCAGAGAGCCTGACTCTTGGCCACCAATGCACAGAAGCGTGGTTAAAAGCAGATGCTGCCCATCCCTGACTTGGCTTCCTGTGCCCTGAGTTCCCAGTTGCACTGCTGTTCTCTGTCTACAGGAGGAGAAGCTATTCCCCTCAAAGATTGATGGTAGACTACGGTAGAAAGTTCGTATCCATGAACATTTAAGTATAATTAGAAAAACTAGAAAATGATCTTTCCCCTGCCCACCTAGACATACAACTAGCTTCTTCTTCTTCTTTTTTTTTTGAACTAGATAAGGAGATGCAGATGCAAAATCCTGCACCTGTCTGGGTTCAAAGCCTCCCTCTGCCACCAATTGGCTCTGTGACATCCGACAAGTGGTTTAACTGCTGTAAGCCCCAGTTTCCTCATCTGTAAAGGGAGAGGATGTTATTATATACTTCATGAGGCCCTGGAGAGGATTAAATATGCATAAAGCTCTTAGTTTGTGCCTGGTTCATGTTAAACTCTCTCCATGTGTTAGCTTTTACATAATTTAAAAGCGTTTTGCCTGGGACTTGGAAAATAGCACAGTGTTAAAGCACTTGACTAATATTTGTAAGGATTGAACCCCCAATACCAGAAAAAAATATTTTTACTAATGTAGAACTTTATTTTGATCTTCAATTTAACAACACTGTTTCCAGTCGACTATAAATGACTCCATTATTTTCCCTGAGGAAGCAGTAGTGTGTGTGTGTGTGTGTGTGTGTGTGTGTGTATGTGCTCACATGTGCACCCACATGTATTAGATTCATTTACTTGTACTTCACTGCTAATGTTTATGTGTTAACATTGTTTTGTTTCCATTGACTTATTTTATACCTATGCTCAATTTTGTCAAGCAATACCAGTTTTCATTGTGAAAGTGATATAAACTTTAAGCCAGCTTATTTTCATTTTTTAAAAGACGGCCTATGTAAAGAAAAGTATAAAGTAATATAGGGTAAATAATTGTACAAGAAATTTTCTACCATATTCAAAATCAGGGAGTTACGACAAAGATTGAATTTGGGGCACTCTGAGTCAGTTATTGCCTAGCTCTGCTTTCTCTTCTAGCATCCTATAATTTCACAGTCTAGTTACTGCTATGTTTGAAAGATCTTTTGCTGGTGTTTTATAGTATCTCATTACTTGTGACTGGAAATAAGAGGAAAGCTTAAAAGGAAAGAAAGAAATGCCATTTCTTGGCTTCTAAAGCAGCATCTCTCAAATTTCAGCCTGCATATTTTTTTACTATTATCAGTTTTGTGTAATTATTCCAAGATTGCACTACCCAGCTTGGACTTGCAGTGATTCCCCTGTTTTCAGCCTCCCCAGCGCTGGTATTACAGCTGTGCACCACCATGCCAGGTCCCGAGCCTGCATAAAAATGATTAGCTGATTCTGACTCAGTGATCTGGGGTGCAGCCCAAAGCTGTGTGTCTCTAACAAGCTCCCAGATGATGCTTACAGTGTGGGGACCACACTGATGAGGCAGGTGCCGGAAAAAAGGAGAGAGAGAGGGGGAGGGATAGAGAGACAGGTATTTTATTTTTAAAACATTCTAGCTAAATCTTGAAGGAAAGACTCTAATCACTGATTGGTACTCAATAAGAGATGAACACTTCAAATTTTAAGAAATAGTGGCAAATTTCTCTTTCCACACAGTGATGTTTAAACTTAGACTCATCTCTCTCACCATGCACTAGGATAAGATCAAAATGAATCAAACATCTAAATTCTAAAACAAAAGCACTAAATCTTCTGGAGGATAGACTACAAAGAACTCGTGAAGACATTGGTGTAGGCAAAGATTTTATGAACAAAACCCTGATCACACAAGAAATATTACAAGGAATCAACAACTTAGATCTTACCTTATTAAAAACATTTCTGAATGGCAAAAGAAAACATGAACAGAGTGAGGACGCAACTGACAGAATGCAAAAAATGTTGCCAACTGTTACTAAAAGAACTAATACCTAGAATATATAAAAAACTCAAAAAAAAATCATATCCTCAAATTTAAAGACCCCATCTAAAATGGGCATCTGAAATGAATGGGCACTTCTTAAGTGACAAAGTACATGGCAAATAAATACATGACAAAATGTTTAAGATCACTTGTCATTCAATAGATGCCAATTAAAACAACACTGAGATTCCTTCTCACTCCACAAAGAATGACTGTTTTCAAGAAATCAACCAATAACAAATGCTAGATTGACTGTGGGGAAGAAGGAACCCTTCTCCGCTGTTGGGGGGAGTATAGACAACCACTGTGGATATCATGGTGGAGATTCTTCAAAGAAGTAAAACTAGAGGTTCCATTTGGCTCAGCTAATCCTCCACTTGATATCTTCCCAAAAGAATTAAAAACATCATAGCACAGTGATATATGCACACTCACATTTATGGTAGCATAGTTTGTAATAATGAAATCTTGGAAATGGCCCAAATGACCATCAACGGATGAATGAACAAAGAGGATGTGATTCTTGTATACAATAGAATATTACTCTGCCACAAAGGATAAACGTGGGACATTTCTAGGTAAATAGATGCACCTTAAGACCATATACTGAAGTGAAATAAATCAGACACATGTGTTTAAATTATTAAATATAGCATTATTTCTTGGTATGAGAAAGCAAAAGGTAAATGAGGACCATAATAGATATTATGAAATAGAAAGAAAATGCTCAAATGAGAAGGGGAACTAGGGAACGGGAAGAGGGAAAGGAAAGAAGGTAAAAGAAAAGAGAATAGAAGGGAAAAATGGAAAGCTTTTTTATATAGGGAGAAGAAGATTCAAGGGAGAGGAGCAGATAGGGAAAAAACAAAGAATCAAGATATTTCATGTACAAGTACAAAGTGCCTATGATGAATATGATCATGTATATGTCTCAAACGCACCAATAAAATTAAGTTAAAAAAAATATATTAGCCGGGTGTGGTGGCACACACCTATAACCCCAGCACTTGGGAGGCTGAGTCAGGAGGATCAGTATGAGTTTGAGACCATCCTGGGCTACAAAAGGGAGTTCAAGGCCAGCCTGAAGTGCATTGTGAGACCCTGTCTCAAAAAAGAAAAGAAAAGAAAAAAAAAAAAAAAAAAATATATATATATATATATATATATATATATATATATAAAAGTAGAAAGAAAACAGATGACCTAGTCCAACCTGCTCTTTTTTAAGTTAAGCATTGCAGTCACAGTCTTCTAAACAAATTGGAAAATGTACAATATGACTGGGAATAAAGAACTCAAATTAACAGCAGTTGGGACACACAATATTTTATTCCCTTCTGTAAATTTTTGAGAGTTCTGAAGCCAAGGTCCAAGTGCCATTCCAAGGCACTTCAGGGAGCACAGTTCCATCTTGTTACTCTGCTGTTGACAGCATTTATCATTATTTCTTGATCCAACAGAATTGCTGGGGCTCCAGCCATCACATCTGCTTTCCACAGCATTGGAAGTAGAGGGAAAGCCCACCTTGATTGTTTTTCTTGAAAGTTACCCACACTGTCTCTGTTACATGCTATTAATCAGAACTTTGTCACCTAATTGCATCCGTACACAAAGGAAACGAGAAAGTGCTTTTACTCCACGCGGCTGTGTATTCTGCTAGAAGTGGGGTTTCTTTCCTAGGGCGGAAGAGCAGCATGCCAGGGCCCAGGCTCCCTGAAGGCAGGCTGGAGCTGGAGCGGGTTGCACTTTGCCCTGCACCAGCTGTGCCTGCGGGTGGCACACCTGAGCTCTTTCTTCTCCTGACCATGAAAGGCAGTGGGATGACCTTCACAGTCCCAGAAAGGGTGTTCATTTTAAAATTCTGTTTGTGCCTGGTGCAGCAGCGCGTGCCTGTAATCCCAGCACCAGGGAGACTGATGCAGGAGGGTAACGGCAAGTTCAAGGCCAACTTGGACTACACAGTGAGTTCAAGGACAGCATGAAATAGATAGGAAAACTTGATCTAAAAATAACCCAAATATATTTGCTAGAATTTTTAATTAAAATATATTTAGCCAACTGTGTAGTAGAAGATAAGCAGATATCAAGACAATTATACTTTAAAAACTGCATCATCATGTTTCTATAAATGCCCAGGATTTTATGACCACTTCTAATAGTTTTACATGATTATTCTCTTCCAAACTTGGGGATAGAACTATGATCACTGCATAGTACCATGTTATATTTTTCATTTAATGATATTTAAAATATACTTTTTCACATGTTCGTATAGTCCCCACTTACCATTTTGAGGCTAAGACATTAAATTGCTATACCAGTTATGTTTATGTTGTTAATTATAGAACATTTCCATTATTCTCAGATGGTTTTGTGTTTGTTGTTGATGTTTCCAGCGAATGTTTATAAATATTTTAACAAAAGGGACAATTTCTTTCTTCCAAATATTTATTTAGATTTTCAAACACAGAGTTCTTAGGGCAAGGACTCTAGCCAATCTGATGGCCCCCATGTGAGCTATAGTCTCACCAGAAAGTTCTCAATTTTAAGGAGTCTACCTCACTCAGAGAAACTATTTTGTCCTCATCTCCACCAAATCTAAATTTCTGCCACATGTAAGAATTTCTAACTTACTGGGTATACGGTAATATTGCTAAATCATTTGAATCTGAATGTCTTTAAATGTTTTTAAGATGAACATCATCATGTTTACTTATTGTTTATGTTTTTAATCCTTTTGAGTAAAATATATCCATTCATAGTTTTGCAATTTGACAATTAGAAAGTGCTGCTATAAGTTTGCACAAATTCCTCTTACCTTCTGACCCCAAACTTAAGTCTTGCCATTTTTATTATAAATTATTTCCTTCTCTGTTGTTTTTTTTTCTTTTTGTTTTCTTTCTTTCTTGCTTGCTTTTGTTTTCTTTCTTTCTTTCTTGCTTGCTTTTGTTTTCTTTCTTTCTTTCTTTTTCTCCCCCTCCTCCCTCCCTCCTTCCTTCCTCTCTCTTTCTCTCTTTCCTTTTCCCTCAAGGCAGCTCAAGCGACAGTGAAAGAACTGAACAGTATTCATTAGAAGGCCTGATGATGCGCACGTTCCAGCCCAACCCCACTTGCTGAGCTGAGGTCTGGAACATGTGTTTCCTGTTAGAAGCAGCAGCCTCTGAAGTTCTCTCCACTCCCACAGAAATGGTAGGGTATAGCATCCAGAGGCAGCAGAGTGGATACTCAAGGTAAATAACAAAGCTGGAATCAGCTTTCTGGCCATGTTATAAATGCCTCCTGGCAGGCATTTTGCAGACAATACTGGTAGTCTAGTTTTGCACTTAATATATTCCTTAAAAGACATTTAAATTTGAATGTCTGAAGAATAACACACCAGGGTACATGTTATGGGTTGGAGAAAGCCTGTTCATACTCAAATAGAGAGAGAGAGAAAAAAAAAAGCCAGTGGCTCCCTAGCTACTGCTTCCTTTGCCATTACCTTTCTCTAGCCTAAGCCACTCAGGAAACTGAATACTGAGCCATACAGCTCCCCTCCTCCTGCTTTGTGTCCTGGAGAGGGGCCTGAAGCTCTCAATCCTTGTACTTGAACTCTGGGACACAGTAGTTATCTGGGCCCAACATGGTGTTTATTTTCAAACTGAGAAATGGACCAAACACAAGAGATAAAAGTTAAGATCTGAAAAGCAAGTAAATAAATAAGCATGAAGATTATCAGTGGCGATGTGTGACAAAGGACATAGACAGGATGATGGAAGAGATAGTAGCTTGGAGGTGGCTCCATTTAAGGAAAATGGCCAGGGAGGATCTCCTGGAGGGAAATATTTGAGCTGGGACTTGAAGGATGGCAGACACAGAAAGAAGCTTTCAGAGGCCTTGGCAAAGACTTTGGATTTTAAGGGGGCTGGGGAGATAGCTCTGTGGCACAAGTTCTTGCTTGGCAAATGCAAGGTCGTGAGTTCAAACCGTGGTCCCACAAAAAAAAAAAAAAGACTTTGAATTTTCTCCCATAAGATGTGGGATGTTTGGGTAGAGTGTTTACCTAGCGTAGGCAAAGCATTAGGTTCAGTTCCCAACAACCACACACACACACACACACACACACACACACACACACACACACACACATAGGAAATCAGATGTTTTAGAAACAAGATTGGGAAAAGAAGAATTTAAAGCAATATTTAAGTACAGTTAAGGGGGCTGACCAGAAAGCTTAGCAGACTAAAGCACCTGCTTCAGCAGAGCACAGGGGCCAGTGTTCCATCCTGCCCCAGATGCACCGAGATGTGATTGAGACTGGGTGTGGTGGCACATGCCCATGACCCCAGCACTTGGGAGGCTGAAAAATAGGAGGACCACTGTGAGTCCAATCTGTGAAGTGCACTAAATAAAAATAAAAATAATAATAATAAATATCATTATATAAACTGCCATATATTAACCAACATTCATTGCCATTAATTATGTAAATGTTTTAAATATTTTGTATCATGAAGTCTATTTTGTCACAGGTAATTTTATTCCATCATTTTAATAGATAATGTAGTATGTTTTCTTCCTGGGTATAGTGACTACATTATGTTGGTGTTGTTCATATGTGTATGTGAGTGTGTGTGTGTGAGTGTGTTTGTATAGTCATTTGTTTGTTGTCCTGATGTGGAGGACTGGACTCCAAGCCCTATCTTGTTTGCTTACAGATATTTGATGACTACTTTGTATTTAGCTCATCATACGTACTTTAGCAGACGAGCTTGGTGCTTAGGCACTAGCTTGTTTTATATGTGTATGCAAGACAGTAATTTTGTTGATCCAAACTCATAACGAACACTTTTGTAGTTATTAGGAAAATTCTTAGACCTCAAGAATATGAATAAACCAGATATTCTCCTGCAGACTGCTCCTCCCATCAGCTTATTTGTTGACCCATCAATCCATTTTCCCAGCCATAAACTTGACACATGTTTCTCTTGTATCTACTATGAGCAAGGTGTTATATTATCCTGGGGAACATAATGATGGATAAGACAGTTTCTGCCTTCAAGGAGCTCACGTCTTGGTAGGGGAGACAGACACTGACCAAATAATAATGATTGGGTGTGATGTGCTTGTAAATACAACAGCAGAGGTGCAAATGCAGGGGTGAGCCAAAAGGGGGTGATTCACTGTGCTTGGGGATCTGGTACAGACATCACAGAGCCTGCGGCATGTGAGCGGGAGCTTAGAGATTTGAGATAGAGTTACACGGCAAAGATGACAAGACGGCAGCTTCCAAGATGCAGAGCAAGCAAAGAGGGGCCCTGTGTATATTTATATTTTTATAAAATAGCATGTGCAGATGTACATAGTTTTAAAATGTAATTTTAGAAAGAGATTATCAAGAAAAGTCTATTTTCCACACTGCCATTCATTTGTTCTCTAGCCCCAGGAGCAAATGTATTATCTTTTAAAAATTACTTTTCATTTTAGGATGGCTTTAGATTTCCAGAAAATGTCAAGAGAGTAAAGAGATTTTCTTATATACCACACCCAGTTTTCCATATTATTAATAAATTGAATTAACAACTTAATATCTTTCTAGTGTAGTACACTTGTCATGGTCAATAATCCTATATATATTATTAATCCATATCCATACTTTATTCAGTTTTTCTAAATTTTTGTTAATGCCCTTTTTTTCTTCCTCAATCCACATGACCACATTTAGTCTTTTTTTTTTTTTTATAAAGAGCACAGGAGGACACCAGCCCCCGACAGATGGCACCCAGTCCTTTTGTTTTTACACCAGCAGAAAAGATGCTTTTACGTGGAGCCTTCACAAGGGTCTGGGCACCTTTGGGAGCCTGGGCTGGAACAAAAGCTGGAGCCTGGGCCTTGGCTGGAGCCTGGATCTTGGCTAGAGCCTGCGACCCTTGCCAATATGGGTGCAGACACGCTTCCCAAACTTGGGGTGGGTAATATAGACAAGTTGAGGGAGCCTGCAGTTTATTCCCCCTTTGGGATGATCTTGTACTTGACCTCCTTGGGCTTGATGAGGGCTTTGATAGCCTCAACACATGCACTCATGGCCTTGGTAATGCTTGTTTGCATCTTCTTGAAGCCCTTGTTGTGTTTCTTGGCAAAACACATGTTCCAAAGGAACTTGGGATCCGCCCCCTTTTAGAGAGTCATGTCTTTGTGGTCGAGGTTTCTTAGTTCCATTTCTGTGCCATTTTCAGGACTGACTGTGAGTGGTGAACTTGGCCATAATTGCACTGTAAATCGTGGCTGCCAAGCACCTAGAACCAGAAGAAAAAGCCTCCACATTTAGTCTTGATGTCTCCTTAGACACCTTGTAGCAATTTCTCAGATTTTCCTTGTCCACATCTTCATTTCCAGAATTTATGGATATGCTATGAGTATGTTATGTAATGTAGCAAGGGGTTTTCTGATGCCAAGGCTTTGGGTTGTTAATGAGCTGACTTGAACGTGAGAGAGTAGCCGGAGTGGTCCAGATCAACACAGTGTAAGCACCAGGATCTTTCAAAGCAGAAAGGCTGAATGAAGAGTGCAGGCAGAAGACTGGGTGAGAGGCTTCTGATAACGCTGCTGCCTTTGGAACGGGAGGAAGAGCTCGAGCCAAGCAAAGCAGCAGCCTCTCGAAGCTGGAGAACAGGATGGAAATAAGGGAAAGGAGATGTATTCAGACCTCAATGTTAGCTCAGTGAGATCCGCATCAGACTTTTGTCCTACAGAACAGCACAGTAATACATGTGTCACAGCAATAATAGAAAGCTCAGTTTGTAGCAGTGGATCAGAGCAACCACAGGAAACTGTCACAGAGCTTCCCTCTCGGCCCAATGCCCGAAAGTGTTCACTTTGGGATGACTGGTGAAGAAATCATTTTCCTCTGAATTGCTGGAATGTAAGATAAGCTATCCTTTCCCCAAATTGTTCTGTGCCTCCAGAAGAGTCCCCTGTCCTGTCCGAAAGGCTGCCTCAATTTGAGGGGCACCAGAAGACTAGGTAGAGCAAGACCACTCCAAAGCTTATCTGTAATTAACTCCCTCACAGCACGAAGCCTGACTCCTGCCATGCTGTGCATTCAGTCTCCGGACCCGAGCCTCTTCTTGCCTATTTCTCCATATAATAAATCTGCCTTCAGCCTTGGGGTGACCTGCAACTGTTGGGGTTCTCTGCACAGGTTGCAAGCAAAGTGGACTATTCACCATCATTTGACTTCCCATGCTCAGTACTGTACTAGATTCCTAATTCCTGAGCATCTCCAGGATGCTACAGGACTAATTTACTCTCCTTGTTGGTACCACCCCCTCACTCATCCTCTAAGACATAACATCCTGGATACACTTATGTAAGATGCTTCTCCCCCGTCCCTGTTCTGTCTTTTAAAATATGATTAAAATATTTCAACGAGTGCCCTCTCTCCTACTCTCTTTGTACCTCTGATCTTAAACATCTTTTATCCTTTCAAAAATTTTAGAGGGATATTTAAAAGAAGAGCCTACAAACCTTTGAATTCATTCTTCTACCTTTACTTTGAACAATTGCAATGATTAAGAGCACAAGCAGACCTGCATCTCCATCACCTACTGCCTCTAAAATGGAGGTATGTGTTTCACCTCTGGAGATTTCAATACCCTTTTTTTGTAACATGAAGATAATGCTGTCTCCTATCACTTGGGTTGCTGTGAGGATGAAATAAAATACTGTATTTATGTTTGACACAGTGCTTGACATGTAGCCATGCAACAACTCCTTAATAAGTGCCAGAGATCACCATTATCCAGGTAAGGGAGGATTTGCATATGATGGAATGGGACTCTTTGGTACATGAGGCCAGGAATAAAAAAGTCAAATTAATGTCATCAAGTGATAAACTAGAGCACTGACAGAGAGCTAGAGAGCAGGGAGAGCAGTTATGAGGCAGTTTCCATAATCCAAGAGAGACATGATGAAGCTTTGCAACCACAAAGAAAGGATAGCGAGGATTAAAACTAGTTTAGACAAGTGGTTCTCAACCTGGCCCCGGGAAGGTTTTTAAACATACTGATGCCAACTTTCCACCTCCCGACCATTGACTTACTATTTGGAGGTGAGGCCCAGGCATCACGTCTTTCAAAGCCCTCCCTGGTGATCCTAATGTGCCTCCAGGTTTCAAAACATTGACATAAATCATAGAAGTCAAAAGGTCAAGTGATTGATTGTACAATGGAGGAGGGAAAGTTCAGAGTAAGTTTCCAATTTGAGTGATTGAGTGGGTGAAGCTTTAATATCTCTCCCTTTTTCTTTCTCTTTTATTCTTCTCTCTCTCTCTCTCTCTCTCCTCTCTCTCAGTCTGTCTCTGTCTCCCTCTGTCCTCTCTGTCTGTCCCTGTCTCTCTGTCTCTCTCTCCTAACACTTCAAGCAATTTTTCTTCCAACCTCCTATGCACAAGAGGACAGAAAGTAAGATAACTGATGAAGTTGTTAATAAAGAATAGTTCTAATTGGTCACACTAATACCTTCACCTGTTCCATCTTTGGGTCTAAAGCAAATTTGGAGCATGCATCTCCCTAGCGCATTCACAATGGCCAAGGAATAGCAGCCAGGGCTTCTGGGACCACAGCTACTGAAGGAATTGGAGGAGAAACAACAAGTTACAGATCACTGTCCACAACAGCAGCCCAGAGCCAAGCTTGCAATGCCATGGTAGTTTTATTTATTTAGGATTTACAGTCTGCTTCCTTTCCAAAGGTGCCTTACCAGATTAAGCTAGAGCACATGATTAGAAATCAAAGCAGAGACCACCAAAGGGGGCTGCAAGAAACAGATGTTTCCAGACATCTGAGAAGAGTTGCTCTCCATAGCTAGGCCATAAAGGAAGCTCTGAACTCTCCAGAGGACACTGTGGGTTGTTTGGTTTTTAGAGTTGACACTAAAGACAAAAAAGACAACCTTTTCTTGGGAGAGCCAACATTTTTCATGAAGCAAAATTCAAAGTGGTTTTACTATATCTATCCACCCCTCCTTGTGTAACAAATTTCTTCTAGGGGCAAGAGAAGAGGAAGTAAGTAAATGGCCCTGCTACTTAGAGTGTTGTAGGTATAAAATTCAGAGGCAACTGAATCAGAGGCCTGCAGCAGCGGATCACTGAGGCCTCTTCTTTCATAAGAAGACAAGCTCAAATGAAACATTTTCATCTCTGACACACGGCTTCTTTTATTTCTGCTTCAGTTAAAAAGGAGGTATATATTCACTATAATGCATGCTGAAAGTTATTACTTTCAAACATTATCTTATTTGCACTGAGCCTTTACATGTGTTGGAAGAGTTTTTCTTCACTGAATCTCCAATAAGAATCTGCAACATAAAATCCACCTTGTTAGTAGAGTGACAACCAAATAACTTAGAAGTCAGATAAGGAAGGGTTCCACTGTATTATAGTCTCAGTCAGACCCAAGACCAACCCACCTCAGCCAGGGAGTGAACACTAAAGATTCCCACAGGCAGAGCTAGCATTTTAGTTAAATGAGAGTAGACTGACCCAAGAATCTGTAAAATGGGAAAGGAGGAAAATTTTATCCAGTTCCAAGTCCAACTCTGCAACATGATATGTATACATACATCTTTCAAGTCCAAGGGCCTGGACAACTTTGACCAACCACTCTGGGGCTTCTAGATCTCACTTCATTTAATCCTCATACATTTGACAAAAATCACAAATCAACTTCCCCATCTTACCTTAGAAGAAAATGAAGTTAACTAATCTAGCTTGTGTTATTCATTTGAGATTCAAATCCAAAGTCTACAGCTGTTCCCTGGCTGGCTCTACCATCAGTTTATTTTGCTGAGTCTCTAAAGTTCTATTTCACTCAACAGGAAGCCTGTTACTTTCTGCAGATCTCTTTATTAAGAGAATCTCTAAGAGAATGGCCAGAAGACTTGGCAGGCAAAACCAGTAATGTCTGCTGCACTTCTGTAATGTTGTTCATTATTTTAAGGTTCTTCCAGTCTGTTAGTTCTTATTAGCATTCTCCCAACAAGCCCAGGAGTGCTCTGGAGCTGGTAGAAGTCATCCTGCCTGCACTCTCAGAAACCAAGAGGCCCCTAGATGCTAAATGAGTTGCACAAAGAGGTCAGCTGATGAATAGGGCAAAAGCAAAACTGCTCTGCTTTGATCTCAGAGCTTCTCCCCTCAATACTTTGCTATAAGTCTCTTTCCAGAAGATTCTGTGTCATCCTTAAGAAGAAGTATTATCAGTTGTCAAAGATTGTTTCACCAGATCTGTATTAATTGTGTGTTATCGGTATCAGAATAATAAAGAAGAGAAACTGAGCATGGTGGAGCATGCCTGTAATCCCAGCACTTGGGAGGCTGAAAACAGAAGGATCACTATGAGTCTGATTTATGC
>PVKN010010168.1:0-22944 GCA_004027915.1 Capromys pilorides
CACACACACACACACACACACGCACATACTACACACACATGTATTCATATACATACACATATACATGCACACACAATGCATATACACGCTATAAAATGTGATTGGTTTCTCAAAATGATTATTTTAAAATTCCAGATGTCAATTAATTAGCTTCATATAGGTAGATATATGTACGTATATTGTATTTCTAGAGTAGTAGAATGATACACTTTATAAAGTATTTCCTAAAAATGACAGAAAGAGTTTGTTTACTTTTTTCCTTGCTGCTCTGAGTTCAGTTGGGCAGAACATCTATGCGTTGAGCATTACAGCCAATCATGTTATTGCAGCTATCTCTGAAGGTGTGTGGTCTGCAGCCTGGCTTACAACCCCTGGCTAAGATCACTGTCACTTCAGAACTCGTAACTTCTATATTCTTAGTCTCCACCTCACACCTATTGATTGAGGATTTGCAGGAAAGATGAGATGAGAAGGTGGAGGAAAAGGAGAATGGGGATTTAACTTCCACCAGTCCATGAAGCAGAGATTCGGAAAGCTCAGAGTGCATGCCTTGACACACTGAGGGAGAGCTGATGTCTGCCTTCACACAGCCCTTTGACTAGGAACTCTTGGGCAGTGTGCAAGCACAGGGTCATGGCTATTATTTATAAAGTTGCCAAAGTAGCCCAGGCAGTGGCAGTTATGTTTGTAGAGTAGCATCTTCTATGCCTATTGCTCTAATTTTTGAAGAACTCCAATCTAAGGAAGATCAATAAGAGAAGAGCCCAGCTTCTCCACTCTTCCTACCAAGTGGAAGTAGGCCTGCAGCAGCCCAGCCCTTCTCCACAAGGAAAACCTTCCTTTCCAGGGTTCCCAATCACCAGCCATGACCCATAGACTAAGTGAACCACTGCTGTGGGGTCTGATCTGTCCCGAGAATGTCTTACTCCATTTAGTGAGGCCTGAGTACCAAAATAAGAAGAGACCTCCCTTCTTCTGTCCAGTGACATATGTGTAAATGTAACTTGGAGGTGATAACGTCATCAAATAAGTTTAATGAACTGTCTGCACCCAAATACTCATGAGCACAAATGACTCATTCTCTGACCCTTTTGGATTCTTAGGGGTAGAGATTATGTTTTCAGGTGTCCATCTGTTTCTGCCTTTGGAGGAAGGAGTTATATAAAATCTGAAGGCTGGGTCCCTGCAATGAGAGTATAGAGAGATGCCCATTCTCTCCCAAAAAAGAGACTAAACGGGAAGCCAGAACTCCCAGGACTCCTACTCTAGCGAGCACTCTGTCCTGTCCTCTTCATCTGGGCCCAGGTGGTGCTCTCCAGTACTCTTTTCTTACAGCTGTAGATGCAGATATCTCTAATTTGTATGCTTGATCATTCTAGAATTGGTTACCTATTTGAAGCAGATTATTTTTGAGGGGTTCTGTAGTATCCAAATAAATCTACCATCTATTTGTTGAAGGTCTCCAAATTCTATGATACCACAGTCTTTGGTTTGTAACACAGAGTCAAGTGGCTCCAGCTCGCATCTCAGAGAGGACAGACACACTGGATGGAGGTGGACACTTGGGTGAACAGCTTCTCCCTGTTACACTACACTGTACTGTTACCTTGTTTGTCAGAGGGCTGGCAAACAGAAAAAGTGTTAGGACTAAATGCTGTAGTTTTCCCCTACTGTAATCATCAGAGCCAGTTATTATTAACAAATATTTCCTTTTGTTCTAGTATATGTTTAACGTGTTGTTGCCCAGGATAAAATATTGAATCCAAATGATTTCTTTCATGCACTAATGCCCCACATATTGCAATACTGACATAGGGAATATAAACAGTGCAGCAAGACAAGGCTTTGGTGTTATATCTCTGAGAGGGGAAATACTGACACCCCAGATGATTTATTTACTGCATTCATGCAATCACAAATGGCCAGTGAATGCTGATTTCACATTGAGGCCACTGGCATAATGAGTCAGGCATTAAATGCACGAACATTTCTTTAGAATTGCTTAGCTGAAGTTTATCACGATCATTCAGCCATTGCCTAGCAACTTGTAAAGGCTATCAAAGAGCTCTTTGTTCTCAGTCCTGGCAAAAACAGCCCCTCACTGCTCTCCTTATCAGCTTTAGAACATTTATCGGAAAAAAATGGCTTCATTGAACCAGAGATTGCTGCAAATTTAGAGCTACCCTCTTCTAATTTGCCCCTTCTTCCAAATATTTCAGGAAGCTATGTCTTGAAGCAAGCTTGTGTTGAAGTTTTATGTGTTCCTTTTAAACATCCCAGGGAAATTCTTGAACATGCTCTAAATTTTACTGCTTTATAATCAATATTTAAAATGTAGCCTTGAGCTCCTGAAAGTATAACTGCTCAAAAATAAGTGAGGCAAGCACTACCTAGACCGAGTGACCATTCTAAGTACATTACATTCTAAGTAATAAATTTGTTGGGCTTCCTGACTTGAGGAAAGATTTCTTTCTGGAAGCAAACAATGTTTTAGTTTCTCCAGTTGGAAAATGATCTGGAATGTCATGTATGGAAGAGGAACTCTGCTTATTGTTTCATTCAACGCCATCCATGTACTAGCTAGCCACTGTGGAAAGTAAAAATCAGGGTCCATGTCTTTCATAGAGCTTCCAGAATTAATCAGTTACCCGAGCTGGCTTTGGTGATTATGGTGGTGGGCATACTTGATTGGCCTCAGGATCTGCCCAGGGGATTCGGTGGAGCATGCTCTTGGGTGAATGGTAAGGCATGAGCCTGAGCTTTGTGTCTGCCACCCACATCCCCGGCCTTGGCTCTCTGACAGCATTTTCTGCTCTGTTTCCTGGCCACTATGAACTTTTCTCCCCTATGCCCTTCCACCATGATGTTTTCGCCTTGGGTCCAAAAACCATGGCCTGAATCTTCTAAGATCAAGAACGAAATTAGACTCCTCCTCCTTTAACCTGTGGGTGTCAGATAGTATGTCTTAGTGACTCAAAGCTGACATAAGGATCCCGCAGTGTTTTGCACTACATATCTCTTCACTTCATCTTCCCTTACACACTAGCTGTCATTGCTTCAGTTGATTGCCTTGTCAGGTTTATTATTTTTCACCTCAGTAACCCCAATGGCCACTTGAATTTCTTTCTTCTAGGTTTATCTCCTCAAACCATCTTCTGCCCTCTTATAAAATACAAATTCAGTCATATCCTCTCCTTTTGAGAGCATATGCATTTGGTCCCCAGTAACACCAGAATGTGCATTTGGTGCCCAATACCACCCTAGCGTGACATTCTGGCTCTTCTCCATACAGTCACATCCTGGCTACCCAGTCCATAAATCTCACCTAGTCTTACCAGCCTGTGTGTTTCAGTTGTGCCCAGTCTTTGTGGTTATTGAAGGAAAGGCACATACTTCTCTGGACCTCTCTGGTGGTTTGGGCAGTAGTAACTTCAACTGGTTTTGGGATCTATACTGGAGGTTGTTGGGGCAAACTTCTGGGAATATTTGGGTGGATCATGGAGGTGTGGCCTTGGGTCTCTATCTAGTCCCTCATCATTTCCTTTCTGGCACTGTTCTCCTGTTCTCCTTCTTGATCACCATGAGCTAAATGACTTTTCTCTCCCTACCCTTCTATCATAATATGCCTGCAATGGAGCCTGCTAAATTAGAGGCTAAATTAAATCTTTCCTCCTTTCAGTTATGGGTGTGAGGCATCAAGTCCCAGCAATGAAGATCTGACTAGCACAGTGTCCTGTTTGAGGTTGGCACCCACTGTTCCGTCACCTTTCTCTTTCCTTTGGAGTCTACCCTCTTTCCTGACCAGGACCCCAGACAGAATTTGTGGTGGCCTGGTGGGGACCATTATTGCTCTTCAGTTTCCTTTCTTAGAGAACATCCCATCAGTAAGCCACTAGCTAGCTACATCTCTGAATGTTCATGCACTTCAATTCTCTTTCTGTATTTTTACAAATAAGAAAACAAGTATATCTTAGTCTAGGAAAATTGGCAAAGAATGTTAGGAGCATAATAGAAATAATCAAGGAATAGAATCGATACATGCTGACCAAGTCCCCCAATTCTTTAAAACGAGAAACATATAACTCTTTACCTTGGGGTGCTCTTTGCTGCAAGGCTGTTCTACATTGAGGATGCAGCAGCAACCTTGCACCTAGGTGTGACCTAGAGAAACACTTACCCAGCACTCCTGCCATGCACGAAATTGCCTCAAGTGTCACAATTAAATGTTTGCTTCTTAGACTCTTAAAAATGTGTGCTGTCTTAAAATATTAATATTCTACATGGAATTTTCATTTTAGCAGTGATAGATTTGTCTTGTCCATCTGGGACTCTGGGATCTCAGGGGAGGGGTGGCAGTGGGAAGAGGGATGCAGCAGAGAGAAGAAGACACCTCCCCACTTTTCCCTGAATTTGTCCCTAAAGACATCCAGCTGCTTTGTTTGTTTTTTTGTCCTTTTCTATTGACTTTGTTGTTGTTGAACTGTTTTTTAGGAGAGGTCTATTTTCTGTTTTTGATACCAAGGACTGAACCCAGGTCTTCCAGCTTCCTAGGCAAGCATTCTACCACAGAGCCAAATCCTCAGTGCCAAGATATTGAGATATTTGACTTTGAGTAGATGAGAATGAATATCTACAATGTGATGGCTCATTTTTAACAATGATAGAGTAAAAGCTAAAGACTTAAATTTTTAAAAGGAATTTGGTAAGCGAATGTTTATAATTTATGTTCAGAGGAGAGATTTCTCTGCACTCCTAAAGTAACTGAAAATAAGTTTGGTTCTGCTGAAACATGCTTATATGAGTAGCAACAGAAGGCTGATAGATGACCTGTAGAATTCCCTAGGAGACTGTGGCAAAGAAATATAGAGTAAATCATGTACAATGAGGTTATCTTTGCAGTGGATTTCCTTGCTATAATGTGCGGCTTGTTGCTTACGTGAAAATTACCTTGATAAAGTGATTATGACTGATGATTATGCTAACGGGGTGGACAAATCTCTTAAGGGAAGAGGAATCACATATGAAACAAAAGATAACTTTATTCAGATTGCCTGTCTTATCTGTGATATACTGTGGTTGAGATTTGCTAGGCCCTACGTAAATCATGATAATTTATAATATCAAGCAGCAGCATATATTTTGAGCTGAAGTGTACTCATTCATCTTAACTGAATTTAAGTGTGATGTGAAGTAGTCATTTGGCAAGTAATTGATAAACTAAATCACCATAAATGGCTAAATCTTACCCCTCCAAAACCCCACTCCCCCCCAAAAAAGCATCAAAAATCGGGACTAAAATAAAATTCCAGAATGATTATCAGATTAATCAGATAATTACATAGCTTCTGCTCTTTAAACGTCTCATCAAGGATTGCCTGAGTGGCTGCAGACCAAAATGCCCAGGACTGTCTAACCTCTGTGAAACGGATGCATCCATCCCAGCTGCTGCTGGTGGGAGCCCTGGCTCATGGTTGGTCACTATTTAGCACCTGAATTTGAATGGAGAGGAAAGCCTGTAGCAGGTTACTCTTGTTAACACTTTCATTCAAGTCACAAAACAAAGTTTAAGGGCACCATTTTCTTTTGGAATAGACAGCTACACAGTGTGCTCGATGCTTCTGCCTGATACAGGTGTTGGTAAGATGACCTGCCAAGACTGGGTGGGTAGTGTGTCACATTTCGAAAGGACACAGTCTACGATTCTATCTCAGCTTTCTAAAGATGTTTGAAAATAAAGATAATATATTTGTGAATGTAAGGAAAAAGTCACATAGTAGCGCCAAATTCCATGTCTTGTTTTATGAGAACATTTAAGCCTCAATTAGCTTTATAAACAGGCCTACCCTCCTTTCTTCGGTCAGGCCTCTGAGCTGAAATACAAGGCTGTTGTTGATTCAAGCGGGACACAAAGAGGTCTGGGTGCTTTCATGCCTACTTAGCAGCCTATACCATGTGGGAGACTTTCAAAAGAGAAAAGTGGAACAGTACAAAAAGAGGAGGATTCTTATTCAGCAGAAATGGCTCTGTACCCATTAGCAGCATGCACAGTATAGTCAGGAGCTGCTTCTCCACTACGTATTCGCATTCCAGCCGAGGGGGGTTTTCTCCTAATCACTTTATAAGCAAGACCTGTCATGCAAAGCACAGCCAGCTCTGCACCCTGGGTCCTGGGTTGCTGTTAGTTCTGGAATTGTGGAGCATATACGTGCTTGTTCTTACTGTATTTTTATTTAGTGGAAAGCCAGCAGTCACTAGCTCACTACTAATTAAAACTCATTGTCTTTCAATGTGAAAGCATTTCTTTGAGTTGTGAGGAAGTATGACAATAAAAAGGCCCCATTGTATTTCAAATACAGATTTTTATAAGAGATTTCCTTTTACCTCAAATAAAACCTGGTTTAAATTGTGTTTCTTGTAGTCTTCATTTTTCTTTATGTTCATTTAGGCATTCATTTATTCCTTCATGGCTGACTCTAATTCTTTTGTTTCCAAAATGAGAGTTAAATACCTAACTACAGTGTCACAATAATCAATAGCATGAACAACAGCTACAAATATTGTCAGTTGTGTTATGTTGCTTACTCTGTTCAGTGTAAGATTAAAATTTTAAGGATGAATTTGATGACACATTAGTACATCTTTCTGTTTTGTGCAGTGTATCATCAAAATATTCTAAGATCATGTTCATGTATGTGTTTATGCCCAGATAGGATTTTCTTGATGTAAGATACTTTATCCACCGCCCCTGTGTGTTATCATTGTATGCCATGTTCATTTCTCTGTGAGAACAAAAAATAAGGGGAAGGAGGAAATCAATACTATTTTTGATAAATTTTGCCTTCAATAAACAGAGCCTTCGGCTTCCCTATTGCTCCTTCTTATTAAAGAAATAAAATCAATGTACCAAAGGTGTTTTATTCCTTCTTTATAGCAGCAGAGAAAAATAGCTCTGGGCATTATTTTAATGTTACAATGGTCTTGTGTGTTGGTGTGTATAAGATGGCATCTGGATTTTAAACCTAATGTCATCATTGCTCATTGTTGCCCAGGGGGCTTAGTTTTAATGTTGTGTGCCCGGTCCTCCTCTTGCACTGGGCATCCCTGGAGGGCCTGGCACTGCCCCCTCAACCCCACACTGTGTGCCTCATTACAGGTGTGCGCTGTGACAGCATCTGCACTGAGGGACGCTGGGGCCCCAACTGCTCCCTGCCCTGCTACTGTAAGAATGGAGCTTCGTGCTCCCCTGACGATGGCATCTGCGAATGTGCCCCTGGGTTCCGAGGCACCACTTGCCAGAGAAGTAAGTGTCTCCTCAGATGAAATCATGGAGTAGATTCCATGATTTCATCCACTTAATTTATAGCGATGTTCTTCGGCAGCTGATGTTAGAAGAAGGTGTGATAGGCCACCTGTCCTTTGCAAAACTGTTCTTAACAGCACTTTTCCAAAAACTTTACTCTGTAACCTTCAGGACGAAGCACTTCTTCGCAGTAATGCTTTTACTGCCTCATTGGCAGCATCATCAGGCCAAGGTTCTTCCTTAGACCTTGCACATGGTGTTCTAGAAATCCACTGACCTGTAAATATTTTATTGAGCAATTTGGCATTGGCCTTAACTCAATTACCAGACGTCAACATCAGCCAAACCTCAAGGCAAATCATACACCCTGCTAGTAGTCTTAAAGTCAGTGCTATGGGGAAAACAAAGTTGCAAAGTTAAAAGTGGGGACTGCTGACACTGGCCAATAGAATTCTTAAGTTAGGAAATTACCTATAACTTTTTACTAAGTCTTTCAGTAAATACAATTTAAAAAGAATATGTAACTAGTTATAAAATACACTGTTAAGTTTTTTTTTTTTGTGTGTGTGTGTGTTTGTGTGTGTGTGTGAAGTTTATTATTATTATTATTTTTTTTTATGGCTGGCTCAGCCTGCCTTTGGGATTGGGCTGGCACAGCATGTGGTGCCGGGGATTGAACCATGGTCCCTGCGATTGCCTAAGCTTTTCTAAGCGGGTGTTTTAGATCGCTGAACCATCTTGGCAGCCCCACTGTTAAGTTTTTGAATTGCTTAGTTTTCGCTTAGCTCTATGTAGTCATCCCATACTAAAATCCAAATAAAGTCTTGGGAAGCATCTAAGTACAGAGCATCTTGTTTATTTATTTTCCAATCTCAATTATCAACCTCAATCGTTCTAAAGTGGAAAGATCAAATTTTGACTGTGGATTTATTAATTACCAAAATGATTCTTAAAGATTAAAGGATGAACCAATAATTTGGGAGTACTTATTTGGGATTACTAGTGTTTAGAATTTTAATTTCTTCATTTCTCTATCCACTCAACAATAATTCTTTGAACCTTGGCTTCTGCCCAGCCTTGGTTAATTACAGGGACCTTAAATTGGAAAATAAAGAGGACTAAGACATCTGCTTGCCCTCAAGGAATTTAGAGTGCCTTTAGTGGATTCTTCCCTTATTAAAGAATGCCCTTGTTCCAACTGTCATTCTTGTCTTAGAAAATTCTCTATAACCTTTTTTTAAAAAAGATTTTTCCTTCAAAACTTTAACAAGATCTTGATGTAGAAAATGAGATAGTTAAATCTCAGAGAAGATAATGGCTGATTTCCATTCTATTTTCAGTCTGCTCCCCCGGTTTTTATGGGCATCGCTGCAGCCAAACATGCCCACAGTGTGTTCACAGCAGTGGGCCCTGTCACCACATCACAGGTCTGTGTGACTGCTTACCTGGCTTCACCGGCGCCCTCTGCAACGAAGGTAAGGCTCAGAAGCATTTCAGAGAAATGTAGCTCTGCTGTCTCTGTTCTTAGACTTCCAGAGGATGTCTTTTCACTCATTATCTCTTGATGGCTCCTGGTTGAGAAATGTGCAGCTTCTAAAATGACTTTGAGGTTGGGGAGTGCTGGCTTGATATGTCACCTTTTTATCTCTGAGATGTGCTAGGCTTCAGTTTTATTTGGGAACATCCTCCTGTGAAATTTAATACAAGGAAAGATTTTAACTCCCTAAATGAGAAGCCTGGAAGTCAGCTTTCTAGAAATGTAATGAAGTCTCCTGATTTATTATCCTTAATGAAAGTCCTTGAGTTTATGCATTTATAAGCATGAGCCCATGTGGAATGAGGGATGGTGTTGAACAGTTTTGGCTACTAAATGTACAGATCAGCTAGTGATCTTTGAAGTTATTTCCTGTTCTAGGGCCTAGGGTTCTGTGAGATGATTTGTGATTGTGAGTTACTGATCTATGGCTTATTTACAGTGTGTCCCAGTGGCAGATTTGGGAAAAACTGTGTGGGAATTTGTACTTGTACCAACAATGGTACCTGCAACCCCATCGACAGATCTTGTCAGTGCTACCCAGGTTGGATTGGCAGTGACTGCTCCCAGCGTAAGTCTTGCTGCAGGACAACTGAACAATGACTCTGTGTCTTCAAGGGCCTTTGGATTCAAGCTTGAGTGTTTATAGTCACAAAAGGAAATAAGACCAGTTTCAAACTGTATTCTACTTTTTAAATTCCTTTTCTTCTGTTAAGAGTTCTTTGCAGCGATTCTAGGGATAAATCCAAATGCATTAGAAAGAACCTAAACTTTTTGTTGACTCACTTCTCAATGACTTACCATTGATTTAAGACAAAAGTAAGTGTAACTAGAAGTCCACCCTTCACTGTGTATTTATCTGGAGAGTTAATTGCAGAAGAGTTAAGACATAGAGTTTAAATGATGTGTGTACAAGAGGCTTGCTCTATCTCCTAACCACACTGCCCTTCTTACTGCAGTTCACAGCATCACTCCAAGCAGGTGCTTGCTGTGTGTCTGAGGGCAGACATGGTTTGCATCTGAGGAACTGTGTAGGTGATTTTTAAAGCTATCCGGGTCATAAAAAGATGACATTGACCCTAAGTCATTGGCTTAATTCTGTCGAAGAATCAGAGTGGGACTTCTCAGCTTTTGCATGAGTAATCTATATGCTGCACAGGGGGAATCTGGACCTGTGCTTTAAAATTTTCATAGAACATTCTCAGTTCATGTTGGATCCACCTGTCAGGCACATAAGAACACAAAGAATGACTACATACTGATTTTACATTGTGATTTATTGGCCGTTTAATTCAGACTCTACAGTTATAATCAGTCTGCAAGAATTTATTAATTAGTGATGTATTTTTTTTCTGAAGATGGCTTCAGAAAAAGTTTGACAAAGTTTGACTTTGGTTGACCAGTTTGGGCTGTGTCCCATTTGTAATGAGTAAGGAGATGGAACTCACGGCTGTTGGCAGTGTAGCTTTTTGGTGAAGCATTAGTAGATATAATTCCATGATGTGTTTCACTGTATTTCAGGGGCATCATTTCAGAAGTAACTGCAGTCTGTTAAATGCTCATGTGTTGCAGGGTTTCTGATTGAGGTTGACATATAGATAGGTCAAAGGATAGGCACTAAAACTGAATAGCAGGCTTTAAGGAGAAAAATAAAAGACCCAATATTACTGCCACTGCATGATTGATATACTTTGCTCCTTTAAAAAGTACTCTTTATTTTGGAAGTTAGCCACTACCTCATTTGGAGAAGGAATGTGCTGGAAAGAACAAAAAAGGGTACGCCACTATGAATGGAGACAATAGCATTGCCTGTCCCATAATCACTCCAGAGGAAGTTGATTTATTTGGTAAAAGACTTTCCTTCTCGTGGGGATCATTGACTTCATTGATTCCCTTATGAACTCCATTCAGCCATTTTTAGTAGTTCTTCTTGGCTGACTGTCAGCCTGTCTAAAGAGAAAAAAGTCCTTCATGTAAAAAGAGGGATTTTGAGGGGCCAGCAAGATGGTTCAGTGGTCTAAAGCGCCTGCTTAGGAAAGCTTAGGCAACTGCAGGGACCGCAGTTCAATCCCCGGCACCACATGTTGCGCCAGCCCCACCCCCAGGGTAGGCTGAGCCAGCCATAATGTTAGGAAAAAAAAAGAGGGGGGGGGATTTAAGAATTAAAGAGGTGCAATTTTTTGTGAAATGATTTTTTAAAGCCTTGTTTCTATGTTTGCCTTGTAATGTAAACATTCTGATTCTTGTTCCAACTCTGTCATCATAACTAACATGCCACAGTGAATGAGGGCTAATACAAGCAGGTTCCTTAGCATTCTTTGTTCTTGCTTTCTCTAGGATATCCCTTGGCATCATTTTTTTTTTTTTTTAAGTTGGTTAGTGGGTTGTTGACCTCCACTACTAACATGTAACAACCAGAGAGTAGTTTAGACTTTGTCTCATTCTCTACCATCTCCCTATGACTAGCGCCAAGAACAGTGTTGGGCACATAGGAGTATTGCATATGTGTTTGTTTAAAAATTTCACCTGTAAACTTGAGATGATTCTTGTTCTACTGCCAAACTCCACAGTTGTAAATTGATGTACGTGAGTAATGATGATCCTCGGTGAGGTCAAATTGCCTTATAAATCTTAATGTAGAGTTTGGGGTCTTTGAACTAAATTTTGATCTTCATGTGCATTCTTGGTTCTTTTTTTTAATAAGCAGAATATATTTATTAGGGGAAAAAAAGCTCCTGTCTAAGAGAGGGACAGGAGGGATTCCCATCATTCTTGGTTCTGATGTAATCTGTTAACCTGTCTTACACAAGGGGATATGTAGGGGAAAATGGAACTTCTGTCTGTGTGATGCTGGCTTCAGAACTCTAACATACTTGTCCATGCTTATTGTGATTTCAGCCTGTCCACCTGCCCATTGGGGCCCCAACTGCATCCACACTTGCAACTGCCACAATGGGGCCTTCTGCAGTGCCTATGATGGAGAATGTAAATGCACTCCTGGCTGGACAGGGCTCTACTGCACTCAGAGTAAGCCTAGGGCCTTTGAAGGGTGATTACAGGATACGCCCTGGAGGAAGCAGCCTCACACTTCACATCCCCTGGTTGGACTCACCAAGGGTCTCTGGAATGGACTACTTTGTTTATATGGTGACCTCTCTTTCGGCATCCAAATTGTTATAAGTGGTTAAGACCACCTTTCTTCCAAGTTTTCTGTCTCTGGGGAAAATGAGGTGGGAACAGGGATTTGTGTGATAGCATATGATTTCTTTCTCTTTGCTCCCTTATCCCAACTCTATTTATATGGATGAAATTCTGTGTCATTTATTCTAATAGCACATGGGTTAAGATAAGTAATAAAGATTAGAAAGGCAGTGAAGGCAATAAGACTTGCCGCCTGACAAGATGGAGTTCATTGGTTCTCAGAGTTCAGCAGTGCTCACAACCGCGTAGAGAAACCAATGAAAACAGTATGATGTTTCCTTTCTCAGAGTGCCTGATTCCATAGGTCAGGCCTGAGATGTATGGGTTTACACTGCTGTCAATTAGTGGTAGTAGCAACCTAGTACCATGCTTTGAGAAATGTAGCTCTAGTTATTTTTCCCATTTTGCATCCTATACTGTTCCAGTCATTTTTTTTATTTTTTTTTTATTTTTTTATTTATTTATTTTTTTTGGTCTTTTTGAGACAGGGTGTGATTATGCAGTTCAGGGGGGCCTTGAGCTCACTTTTTTAGCCCAGGCTGGTCTCAAACTTGCACCAATCCTCCTGCCTCAGCCTCCCAAGTGCTGGGATGATAGGCGTGCACCACCACACCCAGCTCTAGCTATTTTTTTTTAATGAAGCTTTTAGCAACATAGGATATGATGTGCCAAGTTTTCCACAACTGAGCATCATTGAGGGAAAGTTTGCCCCTCTTGCTTTTAAATTTTTAAAAACATTTTATTAATTTATTTATTTGGTACAGAGTCCTGCTACCCCACTCAAACTCATAGTAATCCTCCTGTCTCAGCTTCACCAGAGCTGAGATTACAGGCATACGCCAGCACACCCAGTTTTAGTGGCCAGCATTATGCTGCCAGGCTTCCAGGGCTGGCATGGCATATCATACTGGGTATCAAACTTGGGACCCTGCGCTTGCTAGGTAAGTGCTTAGACTGCCGAGCTAACTCCCCAGCCCAAACCCCTCTTGCTTTTAATTGCATAAATGATACCAGATAGAAACATGTATATGATTATTATTATTGTTCACATATAATTTACAATTTTAGCAAAGGGCTGAAAGGAATGATAGATCAGAAATTAGGTAATTCTTATTTAATAGTAATAAGTGAACATAAACAATAGTCTGAATAAGAGAGAGCAGCTGTTTAATCAATATTTGAAAGGGAGAACTGGTAAGAAAAGATCTTGCCCTTGGTATGCTTTCCAGAGATTGTATATCAATAAAAATTTCCTAAAATTAGGGCTTACCTCAAACAGAGAACCTTTTAAAATGGATATTATATGATACAGTGGAAAGCATGTGGGGTCTGGAGACATGTGTCCTATGTTTGTAGTAGACTTGTGTCTTCCTGCCATTGGCACAATGTATGTATTGGGGTACTGTCTACAAGATGCGGCTATTCATCCCTGAACTTCTGGGCTGCTGTGAAGATTAAATGAGAGAATGTATAACAGGAACCTGGCACAGAGAAAATGCTAATGAGCAGATGAGGTTCAGGATGTCATTATTTACTAACATTGTGTACTGCCTCTGCTTATTAAAATTTGGGCTTTCATCATAAGAAAACAAGAAAATAAAAGGCACATGGGTTATTTGGGCACAAGCATTGCATCAGCCTGAGACCCTGAAACTCTGCAGCACAGCTGCTGGCCCATGTAAACCAACAGAGCTTTTGTGCATCTTTAGAACAAGGGTCCTCAGGGTTTAAGGCTTGAAAATCATTTAGCAGTATAGAGACTTGTTACTTATTTCACAGTACCTGTGAAGCAGAGTTGTTGCTCTTTAAGGTAAGCATCAGCCACATGTCTTCGGTGGAGGTCATGATATTATTTAACCTAATAACAGGTGTAGCAGACAAGCCCAATAGCAGAGTTGGTGGCATCCTCTACTGTAAGTGAAAACGTACAGGTAACTTTAACATAAGGTACTCATTTCAGTCTGGGAAATTGGAGTCCAAGTAGTTGAAGGAAAGACAAAAGAAAATGCCTCAGAGTTCCCGGACTTCAAGGGTACTTTGTTGGAGGACGTGAGTCTTGCCCTTAGGGGTTCCAGCAATGGTTACACTGACTAGTATAGTACTCTTCAACCTTCTGCTTGTGAATTACAACCTCTTTCCCAGGCCCTATATTTGGACTTCTGAGAAGCCCTATGAAAGCTGAGATATGTACTTTTGTCTTTGTTGTCAAGTGGCTCAGCATCCTTTAAGTTTCAACACAGATATGTTGGAGACTGGAACTGGGTTTCTGCTCAGCAGCCTCTCACTTCTGCTGTCCTCCCTCCTTGCACAGGATGCCCTCTGGGGTTTTATGGCAAGGACTGTGCGCTGATATGCCAGTGTCAGAACGGAGCGGACTGTGACCACATCTCTGGGCAGTGCACCTGCCGCACGGGCTTCATGGGCAGGCACTGTGAGCAGAGTGAGTATGGATGCCTCATGTCTTGTGCAGGGTTTTTTTCCCCTTTAAAGTCAACTTTCCTGGATTTCTGGAACTATTGAGGCAAAATTACTGTCACTTTTAGGTTACAGGAGGGGATGGCTGGTTACTTACTAGCACGGTGGAGTTTCCTCCCAGGCACCTGCCTTTCTTGAGTCCTGCTGGCTGTCTTTCTCTCCAGATATTTCTTAGTAATTAATTGCTCAGCACGAGGTGGAAAAGGTGCCAGTGCCAGAAAAAAGATAGAATTCAGGTTGCCCATTTCATTCTTTCTGGCTCTCCTTTCTTTTCTTTCTTTTTTTTATTTGGAACATGGCTGCTCAGCAGCAGTCCAGTCCAGATTTCTTCTTGGCAGAGGGTATCCACGTTGACTCCAGAGAACAGAGCATTAGCTGGGAGGAGGCTGAGGGTCTGGGATCTGCCCCATTGCTGGTGTGGGACCAAGTACATACAAGCATTGCTTCCTCTTGACAGCCTTCTCTAGACAGAACTTTTATACTGTTTCTAAGTAACAACTCTTCATCTTAGTTCTAACTTTCAAAATTACCTTTCACAGAGAATAAACACCACTGGAATTATCTGCCCTTGCTTTTCCATTTCCACTCACTTGCTATGCATGGGGCAGAGGGTTAGCCTTAAAGTGAATGCTTCAAGTGAGTTCCTTGTTGCTTTCCTCTTCCGTGAGTAAATAAGGACTGTGAGTTGTGTTGGTCACACTTTCTTATGGTAAAGGCCATGTAGGCAGGGGAAGCTCCCAGAGGGTGTATCCCTGGGAAAGGTGCCACAGAGCTTGGTGGCTGCAAGGGGCAGTGAGGCACCCCTCTATCCACCCCGCAGCACCCAAGAGCTCTCAGGCAGCCAGGTGGACTTAGTCCTATGTGCTAAACTCTAGCCCACCTCTGTAAGTCTTCCCTCTGGCAAATGTACCAAGAGTGACACACAGGAATTAGCTCAAGACAGAAAGATCCCAGTAATAGTTTTGCATTGTTGTTCCATTTAATTATCAACAGACACTGAATCATATGATCACATGCATAGCTTTCTTTGTGCATGCAAGTACTGTATACGTGTGAATGTGTACACAGAGACACAGACGCAAGAATGGTCTCTAACCTGGCTTCCTGCTGAACTTCCAATGACTGATTGAGGTTGTATTAAGTTAAAATTCTTTACATGCCTCCGTGATTACTCTGAACATCAAATTTGTCTGTATTTTTGAAGATTTTTTCCTAATGTTTGTTTGTAAACAGAACTGCTCCCTGTGCAGGTCAGACAACTCTAATGATAATAGCATGTTGCCCCCTGCTGCTCACTTTATGAAAAACGCCAGAATTCTGCCCTGAAGGTTTTTAGATTGATCATATCTACACTGTTCTTTGGCATGCGACATGTAACTCTCACTTTATAAGCATCCTACTGTTTTAGTCTCTGACACTACAGCCTGAAAACCCAAAGTTGGTATTATTCTAAGGCAAATAAAATTTTTATCTAGAAAATAAACAAAACTTACCCTTGGACCAGCCAAATAGCTCAGCAGATTAAAGCACCTGCAAGCAGGCACAGGGGCAGGGGTTCCTGGACCTGCCATGCCAGCCTTGTCCCGGGAACACACTGAACTGGCAATTGAGACTGGGTGAGGTGATGCATGCCTGTAATCCCAGCTCCTGGGAGGTTGTAAACAGGCGGATCACTAGTCTGATTTAGTAGTGAGACCCTGAACACCCTGTAGACCTTTCTCTAAAATACACACAACAACGACAAAAAAAACTTACCCTCCTCTTCATCTGTTCAGCTAATCCAGGTGAGAATGTATCTTTAGGAGGATCCCTGAACTCCTAGTACACTACGCATGTTCTAAGTAAGCATCTCTTTTCCCCCAGTACCAATAATTGAACTCAGAACCCTGCACTTCAGGCAGGTGCTTATTCTACTGAGCTCTCTCCCAAACCCTCAGTAGCATCTCATGCTGATGCTTTCTGCCTAGTTCCCTGCCAGCCTACAATTTTGCCTGCTGTCAAACTATTCTCTGTGATTATCCATATGCATTACACGGGAGCTCAGCACACTCTGAGCTCTAATGCACACATTAGAGACGTGCGCATTCGGCATGAATGTGTCAGGAGCTGGGATGTTAAACCACACAGTCTCTAGCCCGGTGCAGCCTGGACTGAGTGACCCACCCCATTGCAGGGGATGCTGTGCAGCCAAGGGACACCCTGGGCAGTACAAGTCTGACTAAATAGGAATCCTCCAAAAGGGCTCATCTCCGAATGTGCAGGGCATACAGTAAAAGACAGTGTTGACCTGATCCCCAAGACCAGGCAGCTACAATGACTAAATTTCCTTCTTCAGAGTGCCCTGCAGGGACATATGGCTATGGCTGTCGCCAGATATGTGACTGCCTGAATAACTCTACCTGTGACCACATCACCGGGACCTGTTACTGCAGCCCAGGATGGAAGGGAGCACGATGTGATCAAGGTGGAGTATACAGCGACTGCTGCCCCTTCTTGTGTGACTACCTTGTCACAAATTATGTGATTTTATTTGTTATCCAGTGTAATCTTCATTACAACTCTGCATGGCAGAGCTGGCAAATTATTTAGCTGTAGGTGGTTGCCTTAGTATTGCTGTCCTGCAAATAAAGAAACTAAAGTTTGGAGAGGTTCTGTAATGTAATTTGCCCAAGGTCATGTAGCTATTAGATAATCATGTCACACCTTTGATGATAGATTTATTCTCAAACCTAAGAACTTCCTATTGGGCCTATACTTTTTTTTAAGCCTTATTGATATGTAATTAATATGCAACATAGATAAAGTATACATTTTGATGAAATCTAAAATATGCATGTGCTCATGAAGTAATTACCAAAATTATGACAATATTCACCACCAGTGAGTTACCCTACCTCCCTCCCAGCCACTATCTCTTAGCCCCAGCAATCTCTGATCTGCTGTTTGTCACAATAGATTAGTTTGCATTTTCCAGAATTCCATATAAATAGAATCATACTGTGTTCCTTTTTGTCTTACTGTTATGTCTATGTTTGTTTGGTTAGCATAACTATTGTGAAATTAAACTATGTTGTTTTAGAAATCAAATTTAGTTCCTTTTGTTGCTAAGAACTATTCCATTTAGAGATATATTTTGGTGACTCATCAGATGTTGGGAAACATTTGGATCCCCATCTTTTACTATTACAGATTAAAATGCTGTCAACAATAGTGTAATTTTCTTTGTATGATTTGCACTTACATTTCTTTTGGGTAGCAATAGAATGAGTTGTGTGGTGGGCATTTGTTTAGCATTTTAAGAGCATTGCTCCCTTGGTTTTTAAGTAGGATGTGTATCATAAGCATTGGGCATATTTGTTACATACATTGTCTCACTTGAGTAGTTCTGCATGTGGGGTGGATAAAGGCTTTGAGAAAGTCTTTCTGCTAGGGCTGAAGCTGCCTTTCAGGATGGCAGTAAGCAAGCAAGCAATGAAAGGCTTAAGAAAATTCTTGCAGTATTGTAGGTGGGATCATCTTAAACTGAAGACCATGTAAGCACTCATATTACTATTTAAATTCTTTTTGCATACTCATTATTTATATTTGATTGCAACTTCAATTAAGTGTTATATTTTGTGATTGCATAATTATCACAAATGCATTGTAATCTCATGACAATAGCCTCAGTGTGCTTGTTTCCTGGTCAACTGTCCTGTAATAAGATCTTCTAGAACTAAAAATCCTCACATTGCAGGGATATTTATTTGAGCTGAAAGCAGCCACATGCTGCTTCCTTTCTATCATTTATAGATACAGCTTCAGAGCTTTAGGAAAAGTTCAGGTGCTCAATTTCTTGACTTTCTATTGCACCTTTAGCTTCTTTGCTTAATGGAAGACCTATGTAAAGCCGAATTTTGAATTTAAATCAAGAGTGTAGCGTGTTGAGTATTTTCAGAAGAAATATGCATGTCTTGAAAATTAGCTTTTGACAGGATAATGTCTTCTGAGGTTAAAAGTTCATTTGAGTTAGCTAATGGATTATATTTCTAATGGAGCTATTGGAACTATGGTCACTTTTAGAGATACTAAGGATAAATATAAGATTAACTTAGACAGTGAACATTTAGAATTCATTCCCATGAATGCTCAATACTGAATAATAAAAAAGCAAAATAAAAGTAGATAATTATTCCAAAGTAGACATCCCTCTGAGTGTTAAACTTAAGATCTTTCAGAAGTTTACAAACATTCATGGTGAATCTTAGATTCAAATCATGTTGTGCATGTGTGTGTGTGTGTGTGTGTGTGTGTGTGTGTGTGTGATATCAGGGATTGAACTCAGGACTCTGCACTTGCCAGGCAGGCACTTACTGTACTGAGCTATCTCCCTAGCTCTGAATTGTATCCTTTTGAAGCTGAGCAGCCTTTCTTTGCAAATAGAGAAGGAAGCATCTGAAAATGTAAAATGTTTTTCTTTCCTATTCCATTTCCAAAGGCTTCTGAATTAACATTTCGTGACCCGAAAATATCAAGATATTATCAGGGTAGATTTTTGGTAACTAGAGATCAAATATTTGCCTAGTGCACCATCATGCATACTCACACTTCTTTTCTCCTTTACTCCAGCTGGCGTTGTAATAGTTGGGAACCTGAACAGCTTAAGCCGAACCAGCACTGCCCTCCCTGCTGATTCCTACCAGATTGGGGCCATTGCAGGCATCATCATCCTTGTGCTTGTCGTTCTCTTCCTCCTGGCCTTGTTCATCATTTATAGACACAAGCAGAAGGGGAAGGAATCGAGCATGCCAGCAGTCACCTACACCCCTGCCATGAGGGTCATCAATGCAGATTACACCATTTCAGGTCAGCTTGGCATCCCGGGAGTGTTTTGGCTCCTTGCAAAGTGAGTCTTGTTTCTTTGACATTGGGTGCCTCTGCCCTCCCTCACCTTTGTCCATTCTCTTGGGGAAAACTCTTTCAGAAAAGGTATAAATTGTAGGAGATATTTTAACATAGTAAGATCATAACTATGTTTCTTTGATTTTTGTGAGGATTTTAGAAAAGGCCTTGTTGTGAGGTTGTTTTGTATCTGGGGAGTTCCAGACCCAAGTTTTGACCTATGTGAGGTAGGAGGGAAGGAGCTAGGGCTCCCAAGTTTTTAAAGGACACAGCCAACCAAGGAGACAGACAGAAGCCTCTCCTGTATCTGTCCTTGGTGCTTTCTTCAGCTTCCCCCAAAAATCATTAACTGAAAAGAACCAAATTATATGAGAAACACTTTTCTGAGGGTCCGTGAGATAGCTCAGTAGACTAAGCACCTGCTTAGGCAAGCTCAAGGACCCTTGATTCCCAGCAACACATGCCAGGCCCCCCAGCACACTAAGCCAGCCACCAAGACCCAGGGCATGGTGGCACACATCTGTAGTCTCAGTGCTGGGGAGGCTGAAAATAGGAGGATCACTGCAGGTCTGAGCTGCATAGTGAGAGACCCTGTGTCAAATCTGAGGGAGAGAGAGAGAGAGAGAGAGAGAGAGAGAGAGAGAGAGAGAGAGAGAGAGAGAGAATGAGAATGAATTTTCTGGAATTATCAGGAAGAGAGAATGAGAATGAATTTTCTGGAATAATCAGGAATCAAGGACACCCTTGAAGAAAGCCCTTTTCATTCTTTTCTGCTTGAACCCCCATAAAAGAAAAAGAAGATAATAAGCAACACCTTCAGTCATTTGAAGAAGTAAGCACTTGAGCTGAAGAATTTGAAAACTGAAAAACTTTATTATTTTGGGGGCAATTACTAAAAGATTTTCAGGCTGGTTATGTTTGTAACTATTATGATTCTGAAGGACATGTAAAGTAGCTGATTTAAATAGTTGTATATTTGCAGTGCAAAATTATTGTATCAAGAATTCAAAAGTTGTCTTTCTTAAAGAGATCAGTTGCAGCAAAAGTAATTTAAAGGACGCCACCTGGGCTCTTACTCACCCTAAAGCCAGGAGGAGCTGCTTGTATACTTCCACTTTCCAAGGAGGTGGGTAGGAGGACAGCTGCCTGCCGCTGCTAGGAGCTATGCTGAGTGAGCTGTGCAGGACGGGTTTCACCCAAGCTTGGTAGATAGAAGCAGTGCAAACATTCATTGTGTTTGCTTTCCTTTTACCCACATGCATCTAGGGGAGCCTGCCATGGTAACCATACCTTTCTCTTCCTGCAGAAACCCTGCCCCACAACAATGGGAATGTCAACAGCCACTACTTCACCAATCCCAGCTATCACACACTTACTCAATGTGCCACATCCCCTCATGTCAACAACAGGGACAGGATGACCATTGCCAAGGTAAGAGGAGACACCTCGAGTCTCAGAAGGGGGCGAGAAAGCGAATGATGAGGGTCAGAGTTTGCCAAGTGCTGCTCTAGGCACTTTGTGTGCCTTGCCGACTCCATTTCTCTAAGCAGTGCTCTGTGTATATCTCAGCATCTCCAGGGTGAGGATGAAGAGCTCAGTAACAGGGAGGTTCAGGTGCCCCAAACCCTTGGGGTCTGCTCAGTAAGATAGTGGCTGTGTGAGAGGCTTCCTGTTCGTATAATATATGTCATTTGCATTACGCCTCCTTGGAAAATGTTCTTAACTTTATGTGACATTTTTAAAGTAAAGTATCATAAGGACATTAATAAAAACATAAAAGATATATAGCAGAATCAACCCTGTATAAAATCATTGTCTTTTCTGATCACATGTCTTCTGTTACCCTTTCCTGTTTGTACTTGAGAGACAACTATAAAAATGTACTTATTTAGACTGAGTTGTATGAAACTGTCATTTTTCTAGGTCAAACTGGCTACAAAACTAATTGTTTTTCAAGGATACAGTAATTTAATCTTCATGCCAATCAAGAGTGATTATTATTCGCATTTTATAGAACAGGAAGCTGATACACGCACAGGCTAGAGACCCAACCAGAGCTGTACCCCAGGTCCTCCCCACAGTGTTCTGAACTCTAAACATTTTTCCCTTCCAGTTGAACACCAATTGTATTTTCAGTTTTCTTTGAATGGCTCTCCACTGTCCATCTCTGTATTAGAATAAAACTAATCTAATTAACTTAATCCCATTGTCATTAATTAATACAGCTGATTTTAGTTATGATGCCCTATTGTTAAATAGCACTTCATATTCTCCAGAGACATTAATATCCACAATACTATTTATTCTCATGCTAATCAGGAAGCAAGGAAAAGTAGATCCTCCCACCCTCATGTTGCTCTGGAGTCAGAAGCACTAGTATTGCTGGAATCTCATGTTACCCTGGAAAACTGCTGAGTTACCTGGACTCACACTAGATCATGCAGTTTGATCAGAAAGCTTAGATCAAGAACTTACATTTTTCTTCAATTCAAAGTTCCACATATGTAAACATCAACAGAGTTTCACTGGTGCAAGGTAACAGAGTAAAATGAAGAAATTCAAATCATAAAGGCATAGATGGCCTAAGGGATTTGCATTCCTTCTGTCTTCCAGAAAATGTCACCTCAGCCCCTTGCTCAGCCTCCGTGAGCAATGGACTCACTTTCCCCTAGTGAGATAACACAGTACCATACAACACTGTATTCTCATTTGAAATCTTTTATCATTTCTGTTTTGAACAGTCAAAGAACAATCAGCTGTTTGTGAATCTTAAAAGCATGACCTCTGGGAAGCGAGGCCTACCTGTGGACTGCACAGGGACACTGCCAGCAGACTGGAAACATGGTGGCTACCTCAATGAACTCGGTGCGTTTTTCCTGCAGGACAAGAGCACACTGTACCTACTCCTCGCCGACATGATTGCAGGGCTGTGCCTATGTTACAGTAGTCTATGCAAACATGTGCAGAAAATAAAACAGCAGAATCATACCTGACACAATAGAGCTTACTACCACTGTCAGTGCTTTATCTGTTTAATAAACATTTATTAGTCTACTATCAGCCAGGAAGGCATAAAGAGACAAATGCCTCTGCCTGCCTGTAGCTTAGACTCTAGATCTACACATATTAACTTCCTTAATTTCCATAAGTCCACCAGGTACTTTGTATTAGAATACTAGAATCATCAATGTCTCCATGTGACAGTGGAGAAACTGAATCATTAAGACCTTGAATAGCTTACACAAGACCTGGTAGCCTGTAAAAACTTAGGCTGGCATTTTAACCTTGTTAGTGTGATTGCAGACTGTGGGCTTCTCTGTTTTGTTTCATTTTGTTTTGTTGTTTCATTTTAGAAGCAAGGCCTTGTTATGTAGGTCAGGCTGGACTTGAATTTACTATGTAGAAGACAGGCTGTGAGTTCATGATGCTCCTCTTGCTTTAGCCTTTCAAGTGCTTCTTTGCTGTTCTTTACTGCAAGGCATCACACATGACCTCAGTCCACTTCCAGATGAGGCAATAGAGGAATCAGAAGGACTATAGATCCTCAGACTTC
>PVKN010010169.1:0-22939 GCA_004027915.1 Capromys pilorides
CAAGAGCAATATTTGTAGCTAATAACATAACATTTTACGTGTAACCCAGCAATTTTAGTTTTTCCTAAAATGTGCAAGTAAGTTCAGGGTCTAAGATTTCAGGAACAGAACACGACTTCCTTGTACCTTCTAGTCATAATTTAGAAAAGGAAGAATATTTTACATGTATTCATTTAGCTTCAACCAACCAATGACAGAAACAGTATTTAAAGGTCTCCTGGAAGTATTCCCGTCCTCAACCAGTTCACATCCCTTCCTTCTATCCTACCACAAGATTCACCCAATAGCCTTTAAACAAAAAAAAAAAAAAAAAAAAGTAATGATAAATTATTCTCACTTTTAACAAAGTGGGTGGAAATATATTCTTTAGCTGTCACTTTACATCTTGTTATCGACTTTCATATTAAGCCACGTTGCTGAAGTCTGGATGGAATCCACATACTGCCACATTGCATCTCAGGGAATCCCGTTACTGTGATGACTAAATACGGGTGTCATTTGAAGCCATAATTTATTTATCTCTTTAATACTTAGATTGGCTTTTAAAGCACCAGCAAAATAACTGAGTAGGCTGTTTTCAAGCACATGATCTCCATCATAATTAATTCATTCTTCTGAACCTAATAAAAAATGGTGGTCATCCACTTGATTAGACAGATCAGAAAGATGTTTTTGAAACCATCATACATCACCTATGAGTTTCTATGACTCACTCCTCCTGTTCCCTGCAAAATCAAGCCAGAAGGCACCATATAAGTTCAGAATATTATCTGTAATGAAGTTGACATAATATTTTTATGCTCTGTGTAGTAGCCATATAACCAGGATACCTTTATTATAGATTTTTAAATCTTGAGTACTGAGTTAAAAGCAAACATCAGCATGAAACAGGACATTTTATAAATACTGAGAACTTGCATTCAAATGAAATTTATGTCCTCATCCGACTTTAATTTGTATATCATTTTCATAAATTGATAAATTCATTAAAATGTGAGTATTTCAAAGGGACAAGAGAATACAACCAAATTCATTTGAAGCAAAGCCCAATCTCTAATTAAATGGAGGAAAACATCAGAATACACATTGCTCAAGAACTGTAGTTAAGAAAGCTAAACAACTGGTATGCTGATTTAAATAACAAATGAGCTGACTGACTTTTTAAAATGAATGCAATGCTCTCTTTTGAAGCATCTGAGTGAAGAAGAAAGCACAGCTGCACGCTTGTTTCCAAACACTCAGATCTTCCTTTGCATGGTCTCCAATCCCCCAGAGAGCCCAGCGTCCTATATCCTCAGGTAGAAAGGGGAGGCTGCCATGGCCACATGGTAAACCTGCTTACTTTCAGTGAAAGACTGTAAGTGACAAAGCAGTGCAGGAAGGTGCACGCCGCCTCTGTGCCTCACCAAGCCGTGGTCACTGAAGGCTGCACTATTGATTTCACTAAGACAATACAGGAAACAGATCAGCTGAAAGCACAAGCTGCAAATGAACACACATTCGGGGTAGAGCTGAAATGCAAACATGTTCTATCACCACTCTAACGCTGGACCACTTTTCCCTGGCACTGAAATCAACAGCATCAAGAACCAAATTACATGCAGATGCTACTCCTACCTTAAGCGCAAAATATCATGAATCCCTTAGCTGGAACGTGCACTTTAAATCAATGCGGCTCTTGCCTTTCCAACAAACAACTTGCCATCCTGGAAGTCCCTTCAGCTACTTCCTTACACAGTGGAAAGAATCTGAGGCATCCTTCTGGCACCAGCAAAAGACTCTCTAGACACAGGACAGAGCCTGGTACTAACTCAGAGCTTTAGAGTTAAGTCATTTCGATGACTTAGTCAGAACCTCAGATCTGGGCCAAAGACCCTCTCAGACTGGAATAGAGAAACACCCCTTTGCAAGCCTCTCAGGGAGCCTGGTATTGCAATGCCCACGAAAAGCAGCGTTCAGCCTGGCGCAGGGGTTGGAAATGTGTGAGTTCCAGGAGTTTCTGGTTTTATCTTTCTTAAATTATTAGCATTGTGACCCAAATACAAGGAAACCTCCACGTTCCATTAACCGACTCAATTTGGATTCTGCAGCTCCGCGGGAAGAAACAGCAGCTCTCATACCTAGCAGGGCTGTGATCTTGAGATAATTCTTTTAGTTTCATTTTAACAGTCGGTTTCAGAAGATGCTGACGGGTCAGATTTACAACTGTGGATCCACAAAACGCTTTATTAGATGGGCTTTTTTTCTTTCAGAATGGCCAGCCTTAGGGACTTGACCCCAGAGCTAATTACACTTTGCGCAACTCCCAGCACGCCCTGGGAGTGGGGATCCTCACCCTGAAGGTGGCGAGCTCCCGGGGAGCAGGGCGATCCGCTCCCTTGATATTTCCCTTTCTCCTCGCAATCCGCTAATCTCTCCCAAGTAGAGATTGCCAACGGTTCATCCCAGCGGGCACGTTGCAGAAAACTCTAATGGCTTGTGCGCAAAACCAAGCTGCATCGCCAGTCACACAACTTCACAGTTCCCTTAATTTGTAGTTTCTGGACAGAGTGAATGAAATAGCTCCAAAGATCCGAGTAAACGCCCCTCTATAACCCCTTACAGTGCAACGCCACGTCCCTGGCAGCCACGGTTGTGCCATTGCTACTTTGAGCCCACCTCGCAAATACCCCTAAGAACACAGTGCAAACGAACCCCACAGCGGGAAGCCGCCAGGGAGGTCTGAGTGGACGGGGTCCGTGGTGCTTGAAGGAGGACATCCCGGCACCCTCCCGCAGCCAGGTCGGTAGGCAACTAAGTGCAGAAGGCGGAGCCCCTGGGCCGGGAAGGATGCGCGCGCCCTCTAACCCCAGTGGGCCACCTGCCCAGGTCTGCCCCGCGCCCCGCGCCCCGCGCCCCGCGCCCAGCCACCCGCGGGGAGCGCTACGGGGAGCAGGTGCCGGCCGAGGCCGAGGAGCGAGCCGCCCTTACATGCTCCAGCTTGTCTTTCCTCCGGAGCCAGACGCTGGCGCTGTAGTCCTGCTGCTTGACGCTGCTGTAGAAGTTCGCGCCCACTCGGGTCAGGCTCGGGGACGGCTCCTTGGGGCGGCTTTTGAGCTTCATCTGCTCGAAGCCCTCGTGGGGGGAGGCCGAGAGCCACTCGTGCTGCCGGATCTCCATCCTGACATGACCAGGCGGCGTCCGGAGTGCAGCGGGCTCGAGATGGGGGCCGGGCGCGCCGGGGGGACGAGGCCCAGCCGGGGGCGGAGCCCGAGCCGGAGCCGGAGCCGGAGCCGAGCTGAGCCGGAGAGGACTGAGCGGCGCGGGGCGCTCCGGGCGCCGTAGTCGGGCGGGGAGCGCGGCCGGCAGAGGCGGCTGTCGCGGGTGCCGGGGGCGGTGGGCGGAGGGCGGGGCCCGGAGGCCGGGCGGGGTGGGACAAAGGCGGGCGGGGCGGGGCGCTCCGGGGACGCAGGCGGCGGCTCGGCGGCGGTGGTCCCGCGCGGGCGCTCTGCTCGCTGGCGGCTTGCGGCAGCCGCCGGGACCCGTGGCCCAGGTCGCGGCGGGGCGCGCTGGGGACTCCGGCCGGCCAGCCCGCGTCCGCACCCGCGCTCGCACCCCTACCCGCGCCCGCACCCGCACCCGCACCCGCTCCCGCTCGTTGGCGCAGCGAGCGGCCGCCGCCCCTCCGGCGGAGCCCAGGCCGCTGCGGACCCGCCTGCTGCCGCCGCGAGCCTCGCCCTCGCCGCTGGCCACGCGCCGCCACTGAGCCCCGCCCCCACGGCACCCTGGGGCGCCCCTAGCCGGCCAGGCTCCTCGGGCGGCTTGCGCCCCCATTCTGAAAGTTCTCTAACTTCCTGCTTCAGGGCCCCGGGCACCCTTGGGACGCGGGCAGGAGGACTTGTGTCTTCTGACACCCCGCTTTGTACTGTCTCGCCGGGGGCAGCCTGGGCAAGCAGGTTGGCTGGGTCTGCTGCGCCCCAGCCTTCAAGCCCCGGCTGGACAGCTCCCCCGCCTCTCACCTGCCAGTGGATACGGTCCCGAGCCGCTCTGTCCAGAGCCCCTCCGTACTGCGGCTCTGGGCTTGGACTGGGCTCTTTGGGCGTCTGCGGCGGCGCGACCTCCGCGCACTTATCTTTCTCATTTCTAGGCCCCTGCGGCCAGGCTTTACTTTTCCGAAGGTTCGTGTGTCTGCTTTCCTTCCCTGGCCCAGTCTAAAATAGCCAAGAAAGAAATTATTAGGTGTAAGGTCATCGGTAATTTAAGTTTGCTCTCTTTGAAGTCAGCATCTCAAAACATTTTATCGAAATGTTTATCGAAAAGCTTTAGCTTTTAGGTTGTGTAAAGGTTTTGTCCGGGGCGTCTAAAGGCATGGGACATACAGTTTGAGAAGCTCACTAGGGATTTTGAAAGGAGCCACGGAAAGCAAGCTGAGCTCACTCTGTAGCCACGGGCCGAACTGTCCCCTGAACTCTCCTGCTTGGATGACCTTGTCAAAGACAGCTACTCCAGGTTGGGTTCTGGCAGGCTCCTGGGAGGATAAGGCTGTGTCTCCTAAATTTTTCGTCTCCATATTGTAAGATAGCATTGGCTGGGGGAGTCGCTAGGTAGTACAGAGTGCCCTGGGTTCCAAGCACCCATGAATATGTTAATTAATATGAAAGAGAACATGTCATAAAAATAATAGTTGTAATAGTTGAACAAAAATCCCATGAGCAATCCATATGAGAATAAAGCAACTACACACACACACACACACACACACACACACACACACACACACTTTGGGTTGTACTAACTTGGATTTCATAGAACCTGAATTGTGTAATATGTGCCCTGACCCAGAGATTATCTCTAAATCTCATAGTCATTGTGCAAGATAAATGTTCTTAACTCCCCTTTTCAGTGAGAGAACTGAGGCTCCAGCACAAACTATGTTACCATACAAGGATTCAAACCAGCTTTGGAAGGCTGCTGACAACAAACATTCCCTGGTACAAACTTCCTATTTTATACTGTCACCATCTACTTCAGTTGTTGTGGCACCTATGAAGTTGTCTCCTCTCCCCCAAGGCCTTGGGCAGCTGGGGGTTTCAAAGTGACTGGATCAGGGATGTGTGATGCTGGATTAGTCCATGGTTGGGATTAGAGCTGGGTGTGATGTTGGGAAGTGAAGCCTGACCTCGAGAGGTGGACTAGTGTGGACGTGGCCTGGAACGGAATCCGTCCCTCTTGATCTTGGCGGTTCCCACCTGCTATGCCATGAACTGTTTCCCCTCCGGTGCACCCCTCTGTCTTGCTGCCTTGCCTCAGAGCCAGCTGACAATAGAGAGCTGAAACCCTATAAACTGTGGGTTTATATAAAGGTTATATATTGTGGGCTACAATAGACCTTTCCTCCTTTAACTTGTGCGTGTAGGATATTTTATCCTAACCAGCAAAGAATAATGAAGACACTATGATTCATTCTCTCTCTCTCTCTCTCTCTCTCTCTCTCTGTTACTTTTGTAATTTAGCCTTCAGAGCCTTGCCTTTTTAGCTATAAACACGATTTAAATGACTACAATTATATAGTTCTTTTATGGTACTTACCTTAGAAAACTTTAACTGCCCTTTTGCAAAGAATATTTTTATGTTGACATTGTACGCAAGGTAATTGATGCATCCAAGCCTTGACATGCGACAGGTACCTAATTCAAAGTAATAATGACGTGTTTTACTTTGAAGACTTTAAACAAATGGTTCTGATATCAAGCTAAGCTCTCAAATTGAATTGATTTTTTAAAAATTATCTTTGCATAGAAGAAAATACAATGTAGTTCCTGTAAAGAGTGCAAAGATAGCATGAATGTTATATAAAACTACTTGATTGAGCTTTATAATCATTTCATAATGTTTGTCATGGTCCAAAAATAACAAGTAAATCATAACTTTTTATTATTTCTTACTTAACTACTTAGTGTGACTGACATTAACGTGAACTCACAAATTCAAATAAACAGGACTACGTTCTTAGTCACAGTCCCTTTTCTAGCTTAGATTCTTGTCTAAAGTCATTGTTTATGACAGTAATGTGGGACTTGCTGGCTGACCTTCAAAAGAACATTTTATATAAAATTGAATTCAATTCAAACTACTGGGTTTGGATGGAAAAGAATTTCTAAAGATTATCAATTATAATGTGTGACCGTGTCACCAAAATTATTGTTGAAATGATTAAAATTATTGAATTTATAAACTCATAGTACCTTCCTCTGAACATTTTCAAAGCTCTTACACTCGCGGGGTGCAGCATAGCTCTTATGCATACTCCTGCTGGCCTGTTGGCTTGAGGGAGGCAGATCTCTGCTAGATTCTTTATCCTATTAATTATAATAAACCATGGTGGGTAAATGGGTGGATGCTAACACTTCAACATCCACTTTGCTTCTTTATCTTCAAGAGCAATAAACTAGACATTTGAAGATCCAGATTTTAGTACCAGATCCTTTAACATTTAAATTATACATTTCTTGGTTTTCATTTGATTTCCATTGGTTTTGAGTTCATCTAATAGATAATTATGTGTTAGTCAGCTTTCCATTTCTGTAACAAATACATAATGTACTAAACTTGTTTTAAAAAAAAGGTTGAGTTCAGCTCACAGGTTTGAATTATCCATCCATGATTTGTCATTTGACCCCAGTGCTTTGGAGACTGCGACAGAACAGCACATCAGGGCAAGAGGCGAGTGGTAGAGCAAGTTGCTGGGATCAGCTGAGGAAGCAAAGACAGGAGATTCCAGTGGGGCTGGGGCTCCCACACCGCCCTTGGAGGCTCCCGTCTGATGACCAGGAATCTCGCAGTAGGCCCCAGTTCTTCAAGTTTCCACTGACTACCAATAGAAACTCATGGGACCTTTGGGAGACACTTCCTCACACCATAGTAAGGGAACAAAGCAGTGCTACCTCAAGTGAGAGCTGTAAGGATGAAATTGCCCAATACATAAGGAGACCCTGTATAAACAGTGGAACTCTGATGTTATTCTCTTCAGAACTTTCAGCCACAGAAAAGTTCTTTATATTACTATAATGATGAGTTGTCCTTTTAATCAACATTTACATCACTTAGTTAATCTTGACTGCTTGTAATTGATTATAGAACCTGCACTCAGTCACAAATTTACATCTCATTAATGTTTATATTGATTCTAGAAATACTTTACCTAACAGGCTATTGGTATGTTATATAATGCATCCCAATTATGTAGAATGTTCAAATAAAACATTTATGTATTAATTTCAGACTAAACTTTACCAATGTCATTGACCAAGAATTGTTAATATTTTCTGAGTTAGGTATTTTTCAAGGCATATAGTCACAGACAGCAAATATCAAGAAGTGCCCGGACATGTCTTATTAAAGCTTCCATAATAGTAATATCTTGTATTTCTGTAATATTTACCTTTGTAGCATGTGTTTATGACTTTTATCAAACTTCCTTCATAGAAGTTTATCTGAAAGCAATTTGGGGATTTGCTATTAGTTCCACAGTTCCAAAGAAGAACTGAAGTTTGTGGAGATTAAATGACCAGCCCAAATCCAGTGTCCTCTGAATCATACTGTGTGGTCTAAAACCAGACTCACAAACTCTAAATAACAAACATTCTTTTCCACCAGTTCAGATCAAAGAACCCCAAATGAACACTTCTTCATTCTTATATCTTTTATTTTTCACATTGTACTTTTCCCCAGTATTACTGGGTTTTGTCAAGGTTTATTACTGATGAATAAAACATGTCAATAATTAGATCTTCCATGATAGTACATGTTCTGTGCTCCCTCATTAGTCTTCCACTGTGCAAGGCCATATTAAAACACTGACCCAAGCATAATTTTATTCTTTGTTGTCAAGAAGCAGATGTAACAGCTTAAAATAGCATTACTTTTGGAAGTATAAATGTTAATTATAAGATTGCTCCTGTAGAAAATTTGAATAAAGTAATACCATTTGAATGAAATTATAGCAGTCATAGATTTCAAATGTTCTATGAAAGAATACACAAAACAATCATATGGTACATTAGTCAGGAAGAAGAGTATTTTATGCTACATTATTTTCTTTACCCAAGTATTTAATTATTGATTAGTTATAAAATGACAAGAAGAGTTTTTAGGATATGCAGAGCTATAGATAAAGTGGTTCCGTCTACACGTGAACTTAGTCTAGATGAATAATTCTTGTGTTTTGAACACCTGCTCTGTGCTGGGCACCGTGTTGTTTGGTCTTACAAAAATCCTGCAAACTAAACACAACCATGCTCCTGTGTTTTACTCTGTCTTCTGTTCTGTAATAGAACGAATGCCACAGACTGGGTCATTTATCCAAAAATGAAGTTTACTTAGCTCCTGGTTCTGGAAGCCAGGAAGTCCAAGGGCTCAAAGGCTGCCTCCAGCAAGAATTTAAAGCTGCATCATAACAGAGTAAAAGATGAAATTACACACAAAGGAGAAAGCAGGAGGAATAAAATTGGTTTTTTAAGGAGTATTCTTATAAAATCCACTCCTGCATGAAAACAGGAGCCCAGAGATGGAGCTTCCCCCTTAAGATCCAATCACCTCCCCATACCACCCCCCAACATCACTGATAAGGGAACCAAGCTTACAACAACTGAATATGGAGGAATCATCAAAACTGTAACACTGTGTTACTGATGAGGAAATAAATGCTCCAAATTGGCCCAAGAGACATCCCTGTAGTGTAAGAGGTGCTACTCTGGCTGTTGCTCAGGGTGGTTCAACGCCAAATCTTTCTCCTGGACACCAAACTGCCTGGCCTTGTTTGAGTTCTTGGCATCTCTGCTGAGCTGAGAGCCCCTCAGTGACCTGGAGAGAACTGGGGTCAGTTTGACTCCAGGTTGTGCCCTTAGTCGAGTGCTCTTGTACTATAACGTAAAGGCTCTGAGGAGAACCAAATCTAGTGGCACGGAGGTATTTCTGAGGGCTACAATCCCTGATACTTGCGCCATTAGGTGGACAGCTTACTAGCAGTCGAGATTCAACTAGGTTGCTTTGCCTAATTTATCTGTCAGGTTTTTATAGTTTGATCATAAAGTGTGGCTTTGCAGGGAAGCTTTGGACCGATGCATCACATCACATCTCTGTGACAGATGCAGCACAGAGAATTAGACAGTATTTATAATGATGAATAGATGGACCAGAAGGATTGCTGAAACAGTTACCTCAGTATTTTAGTACAACTAAAACCTCCTAGTAGGAAACAAAAATTCTGAAATCTCTTTGACTCATAGTGTTGATCGATTAAACTAGTTACACAGTTGAGTAAATTACCACTTTGTTTGACTTTTGTTAACACAGTTTTGAAATTATGATTAAATAATTATGAAGTATTAATTGAATACTTCATAGTTACTGGCACTATTTGTCTACATTCCATATTAATAGTTACATAATTCAGCTTTCTCTTAGTGTAACAAAATATATGAAAAATTAACTTATGACTCCTAGATTTGGAGTTTCCCGTCCTTGATCTAGTGGCCCCATTGCTTAGGGATGAACAGCAATAAAGGGGGCATAAGGGGAAGAGTAAGATCACTTACATGGAAAGCCAGAAAACATGAAAAAGAAAAGAGGGCAGGCCCTATAATTCCCTTCAGGAGCAGCATATATTCCCAGCACTTAATGCTTTAAGAACCTCACACTAGGTCAGACCCAGAAGTTGCCCGCATTTCCAACACCATCCCAGGGACAGAGCCTTCAATCCATGGGCCTTTGGGATGGTTCTCAACATGCAAACTCAGGCAGTATCTAGGGTAGTGTTTTACATAGCTAACTTGGTACCTGCTATGAAGTCCAACTCAACAATCAAAGAGGAAACAACTGAAGATAATATAAACCAATTGTTTTGATTTAAATCTAACTTTAAATCAGGTCACGTGGAGAAAGATCTAAATTTTGCTGCATTTAGGTACCCAATAAAACTAGACTTCGACTGTAGTGGTTGTCAGATTTTTTACTTCTTGTTCTTTTCAAAGAACGTATTGTTTTGAGAACAATACAGAATTAGTAAATGTCATAAAGCTATTTGAATATCTTTGACATCCACCATCTGTGCACCTGTGCTAAACAGGCACTTGCTGACTCCTAAGAACTTTGATATTCCTGACAATTAGAGTAATAGCTTCTAAAGTGAATCACTTGAACAAGTGTAAACCAATACCTACCATATCAATACTTGCTCATGCTCAGACCCGTCCCTTCTCTATGTTACACAACATCCTCCAAAGGCAGGAGGTGGCCTTTTCATTTTGCAGCCGTGAGATTCAGGAAGCTCAAGAGTCCATTGTTATGCTCAGTGGCTGGTGCTTTCTTTAGTTGAACATTTTCCAAGTCAGTGATCTCCTCCTCCCTCCTGATTATGAGGTTCTTGTTCCATATCCTTGTCTTGATGATGCTATTTTTGTGGTATTTGTTTTACTTTAAGCTCCAAAGGTTTTTAAAAATACAGACAAAATATAAATAATAGATACAGAATTAGTTAATCTATCATGAACCAAGACTGCCTAGCAGCATATCAGGCTAATGGAAAGGTTCCAAGTTATAAAAAGTATTAAACTGATATTCAAAATTGGAAGGGGCACATTAAATATCTGTAATTTTCCTCTTTTAATATTTTTCCTCTAATTAGGCTCAAGCCACTTCCATTCTTTCCCCCAAAGGATTCATTATCACCATTATTGTGTGCGAGGCCATCAAGACATGAAGTAAATAAAACAAGATGAAAAATTCCTTTGTGTTGATCAGTTTGGGGAGGCAGACAAGTGGGTGACGTAGCAGTCCCAGGAGGAGGACAGCCAGGTTAGGAGAGTCCGGGAGAGAATACCAAGCAAAATTACCTACCAGGAAAGAGTGCCTGAAAGAAAATATGACTACAGGTTTCAAAGAGTTTCAAAGCACAAAATTTCAACTTAACAAATATGTGAGAGTTTCGGGTATACTTAGATTTGATAAATGCCTTAGGGAGTCAAAATTTTGAGAAGCTATCAAAGTGAGTTAAAGGGACTTAGAATTTTACAGACAAACGCTAATGAAACCATGATCGTTATCAACTGTTGAGATTAATGGCACAGAAAATAAATGACAATCATTTTAGAAAGAGCTTTTGGGGCTGGGGAGATAGATCAGTGATATAAATGTCTGCCTGGCAAGCACGAGATCCTGAGTTGGATCCCTGGTACTAAACAAAAGAAAGAGCCTTATTACATTTTTTAAAAATACATGTTTCTAGGGTCTCATTATGTACCACGGACTCATAGTGATCTTCCTGTTTTTGGCCTGACAGTGCTGGAACTATAGGCGTGTGCCACCATGCCCAGTCTCAGTGACTCACTGGGGGAAGGGACGGCAGCCTGTGGTGTGGGGATCAAACCCCAGTCCCTGTGCTTGCCTAAGTAGGTGCTTAGTCCCCTGAGCTATCTCACTGGCTTGGACCTCAGAGTTTTTCAGTCAAATATAAAGTCTTTAGAAAAGACTTTAAAACTGTTTAGAAAAGAGAGACTGATTTAATGGTTGTAGCTGAGCTATCCCCATGGGATAAGATGCATACGCATAACATCTTATACCTAACCAGCTAAGCCCAATATTCACCTGAATATTTATAATTTATAATTATATGGCTATAATTTATAATTTACAGCTTTGAAATTATTAAGTAAGCCCTGCAGGCTTCAGTCTAGTATGATGGACATGTGAGGAATATGCTGTATTTAATACGATAGTAAAATGTGTAAGCTGTTTCTCCCTCTTAATTGTGTTAGTGAAATTCCCCACTTATTTGACTTCTACGGATACATATACAAAAGTTCTGATAATCTTAACAATCAATGTACTTGGGCTTCTTCAGTAAAATGTATAGCTTGAATTTTATTGATGCAAAGAAATCGAATTGCTGTAAGTTATTTGCTAAGATCTATTCTTTTCCTAAATATATGCACCTCCTACATTTTTAACAGAGAATGTCAGAGTCAATGCTTATATCATGAGGGAATGGCAACTGGAAGCTTTAGGCTCTCGAAGAATGAAGCTCCTGACTTAGCAAAAACCACTGAGCTCACCTCCAGGTGATTGACAGGGGAAACTGTAAGTCCCTGCTGAGGAGTTGTAGCGTAAAGTGGACCAGAGCATCCAATGGACTAGGAATAAGTTGTATCAAGGAAACATGGCCAAGGAGTCCCTTAGTGTGCAGGAGAGGCAGAAGGACCTACACATCTTCAGACCAAGAATTCAAGTGGAAAAAGAGGGGATGAGAGGCAACAAATCAACACAATCTTCAGATCCCAGTCTGGTCCACATGAACAGGTAATAATCTGATGATCAGTTAGAGGAGAAAAGCTGGTGCTGATGATAAATGGGTCTAGTAAATTGAATCTGAATTGTAATGAAATAATTTAGAAAATGATATGATTGCAACTAGTCAATTGAAGTTGCAAAGAATCATTATCTCCATTTATAATTTTGTTGTGGGAAAGAAAGCAGAATGGGATTTATATAAATTCTCTTTTCTGTTAATGTCTTGATTAATAGAAGAGACGCTTTCTGCGCATGTCCTGAGTCACGACAGCTTTCCTGGACAGAGAGCACAGGAGCTACTTGGATGGGATCACCCCCCCCCCCCCAGGGCTGTGATAAGAGTGTAGTGTACGAGCTCACGGAATGCTCAAACACTCTCTGGTCCTCTCCGTTTCATATTTAGGCACCGTGGCTTCAAAAGGTTAAGGTTAAGATCACATAAAAATAAATAACAAAAACTTGCAATTGAACCTGGACAGGTTTAAAAATTCCAGGTCCTTATAACACATAGTGGTATAATCAAGTCACTAAATGAGCAGAACAAAGCTGAGTACTATGCTCCCATTAAACACGCATTGTGGACCTGTTGTTTCTGCTCATAAATGCCATGTCTTTCCAGTTGTGTAGTGTACCCTCATCACTCTCTACTTAGAAAAGGTGCAGTTGAAGAATCACATGTAGCAAAGGTCCTTCCACTTTCTGGGAGTTCTGACTGAGGCTTAGAAACCTGCAGAGGGGGAAGGACGCAGCTCCATCTCTTCTACACCTGCTGACTGTGACTTTTGACCATGCATGATAGGGATAAAGGATGTTGCAGGCTAGATTTGCCTAGAAGCAGATTTTGAGATGGGGATGAATGTGCAAGGAATGCTGTAGGGATTAAGACTTGTAGAAGGGATGGGGCAAAGGGAATTTGAGCAGTCCCAGTAAGGCTGCTTGTTTTCTGTTCATGGGAACTTTGGAGTTTTCTGAAGCTCTTCCCATCACTAACGAACTGTCCCACAGTTCGTAAGCACTCAAACTTGATGCTTATGCCCTCTCCCCCCATGTCTCCATTCTGCTTTATTCCCTGATGAATCGCTTTGTCTTCCAAACACGCTTCAGAAATGATGCATGACCAAAATTCTCTTTTGGGAATTCTTCTAACCCATAAGATCAGGCATCTTTGTCTCTCCATATGTGCAGACCTTTTCAGCATAGCCTTGGCTTTTCTTCGTGAAGAGGAAGAGAGGAACTTCCACCCAGAGACCCTTAGGAATGCATAGCTTAGCAAGTCTAGGGTCCTCCCAGTTTAAGAGATTACCCTTTCAGTTCTCAAACTAGGCCTCTGGGAGCCTCCCTTACTTGGTATGAAATGATAGAGAAGACATCCCTTCTAGATAAGTCTTTCCCGCCTGGCATCTTTAACTTCTCGAGGTATTATTTGCCTTTTCTGTTTAGTTCAGAAGCAGAGGATTGGCTAATGCTTACAAAACTGGTCTTGAAATAGATGGTTTCGAAGGTCATCTACCATCTGAGGAGTACTCAACATGCCTTGCCTCTGATAAGGTCTTATTGGCATTGAGGTCCCAAGGTGGATTTTGACACAAAGCTTCATTAGACCACTGCTCACCCTTAACTGCCCAAACTGGCCTAGAAGCCCTGTGCGGTTCCCATGCAAAGAGACATGTTTAGGAGTTACCCATGGCATAACAGGATCCTTCTACCTTGACAGGTCATCGAAGTTTGAGAAAATAAAAGGAGAGGAAAAAGGAATAGAATGGAGCAGGAGATGAAAGCAAGGGAGGGGACATACATGGTAAATAAGGAAAGTTGATTCTCAACATGCAGATATTTCTCCCCAAGCACTCTCCCTGCCAAAATTGATGTCATATGGCCAATGGTATTATACCAAAATACTATCTGATAGAACATGATCCCAATGTCCTGTGCCGAGCATGCTGTGTCTGTACCATGTCATCACTTATTTGGTTTCGAATGGATTCCAGCTGTCAAAGGCTGTCCCAAATTGCTTGTCACTTACTCTACAGGCCTAACAGGAGTCCTTGCAAGCAACACACTTCAGCTAACTCCTGGCCTTGAGCGTTGGCTTTGGTAATTAATGCCTATCTAATCTTTATTTATCCCAAGTGGTTTCACACTTTTACTGCTCATTAACCCAATGCAGAAAAAAGTGTAAATGTCTCCTTTTCTAGCCAATCACATCCAAATTTGTAGTAGTGATGGCTTCAGCTGGGAAAAGTGAGGGGCTGTGGCATTCGTTGTCACAGATGCAGATGCATCGCGGAGGCTTTTCAAACAAGTCCATCTCCATTTCTTACCCGTCCTCATTTTCCATTTGAATATCCTCCAGAATGCTCTCACTTTCTGGCCAGGGATTATTCTGGAAATTTTGTGAAGAGACCTGATAAACACAGTGGGCACACCAAGTGAAGATGGACTCTGGGGTGACCAAATGACCCACTGGTTGTGTGAGAAAGGGATTAGGTTTCAGTGTAGGATGAGTTTCAGACCATCTTATGCACCAACTACATCTGACTTCTTATGTCTTCAAAGTTATATAGAAATAATATGTATTAATAAACAGTACATTTACACTCAAAAAGTCTTGTCACTCTCAAGATGTGAACCTGAGCCATCTCTGTGACCAAGCATATGTATCTTTTTATGTGATCATTGCCCCTCACCCTTTGGGCCCTGACTCATTTTGGGGAAGGTGAAAATCAGTTCTGTACTTTCCCTGTCTGTGATAACCAATTTTCACAAGGTTACACTGTTTGCCAACGGGGAGTATAACTGGCACACCTTGAACTTAAGATATACTAGCGAGGCAGGCGTGTCTGCCTAACTGGTAAGGCCAAAAATATCTGTGAATACCAAGCGCCTAGTACCCAGGTATACCTGTGTTCATAGTCTCCATTCAATTCTAACCAGTGCTGTGGGACCTAGCAGAGAATCGGTTCAATTCTCACTCTGTGAACCAGGGTGCTAAAAACACCACAGCATTTGGTCAGCCTCTGCCACAGTAGGCGTGAGGTCAAGGAGGCTATCAGGTAACCGCATCTGTAGATTACAGGAGAAAAGCTGTGAAATAAAGTATAGTGCAGATACTATTATCATGGTCTCTACAAGTTATGTCACTAATGGCATGCATGGGAATAGCACTCAGCATTTAAGAATGGCTCTTGCCAATCATTTCAAGATTCACAATTAAGTAGCTCTATAAAATATACTAGAAACTCCCTTTTTCAGTAATACTAAATAAATGATTGGACAAATTACACAGGAGCAACTGACGGCACCACATGTCACTGGATGAGTCTCTGGCTTTGCACTGTTCCATCCAACTGAGAATTTCAAATAATCCAAACCTGAGCAAGGAAGCCGTCTCAGTCCTCCCATGGTTCTCCTCTTTTCCTTCAAGGAGGAAAATATATTCCCTTGACTAAAGGCCCCTTTTGTGACACTGTATCCAAAAGCACAGACTTATGTTTAGTGATCCTTTCATGGCCACCATGAAATCACAAATGGCAAGGCTAGGAGCAGACACACAGATATGGCAGGGTCAAGAAACAAATACATGAGACTCGGTGTGGTGGTGCATGCCTGTGATCCCAGTGTTTGGGAGGCTGAAAACAGGAGGATCACTATGAGTCTGACCTGTGTAATGAGACTCTGTAGACCCTGTACTAAATACACTTAAAAAAAAAAAAAAAAAGAACAAGAAACAAATACATGGTACACAATTGTCAGATAGCCCTAGTTCTCAAAAATTACAACCATGTACTGATCACATCCAAGCAACAACTACTACCTAGAGGTCACAGATCTTACCTTCAGCATGCTCCGCTAGCATAAAGGAGAAGAAACATTGTGGAATAGGCCCAAGTTGGCTCCAGGCAATGCAACCCTTTATCATTTGGTCATCCATTTGTTCATTGATTCCAGAAGCCATTCTTTACTGAGAAACTACACTGTGTAAGGCCTAGAGGCTTTAAGGCACTAGAAAGCATCGACAACGGTTTGAGATGCCCTCATCTGGTGTTATAGTAGTCCACTTCTTCTGTGGTACTGAGGATCAAACTCAGGACCTTGTGCTTGCCAGGCAGGCACTTAGGCCGCTGAGCTGTATCCCTGGCCCTTCAAGTAGTCCACTTCTTATTGTCTTTCTCCAGATAGGAACTGACCAGAAAGAGAAAGAACAATGACCATTAATCACCATGTTTGGCCTCTGGAAGGAGGCGCAGCAATAACCCAAGAGTGCCAGTGTATAACTAGTAGGGAAAGTGGCCATTGTGTTCCAGTGCTTAGAGAAACTTCAATGGGAAAGGCAGGATCACAAACTCAGCTGCCTGAAAATGGGTCGAGAATCAAAGAATACAGGGTTAACATCTTAAAAGACAGTGACTTCCTTGCAATGTGCTGCCATCACTTTGAGGGCTGTGGTCACTCAGAATCCTGTCTTTGCCTGTGTCACCTCTTTTCTTTCACGAGATGGATGTGCACTAGTAGTGTGAGCTCCCTGTGTGTCTTGCACTGCACCTCCTGCACAACTAAGAAACTGGAGAAGGCAATGATTATGGGAGTTGACTGTGCAGAGATGGGGGATGGGAGGAGATACAGTCCCTGCTAGTAGGGATGGGAGAATACAATCCACCTATTTTAGATAGCTGTATAAATCATGACTTATTCTGTGCCTGGTGAGGGTAAACCATGCGGGGAGGAGGAAGAGGGAAACAGGTAGTTGAAGAGGAGACAGAATTTCCTGACTAACCTCATAGGATATCTTACATTATGTTAGGTCAGCCAAAGGGAAGGATAGATTTAGCTTCTGCTTCCTAAAAAGAGCTCTGGGGATGAAGATGGTTTTGTAAAAGAAAAAGGTAAAGGTAAAAAGGAAAGAGGAAAGGGAAAAGGGAGAGAGAACAGAGATAAGACTCTCTGCCTGGAGGAAGCTCAGCACTTAAAGATTCTCGGTCTCTCTGGCACCACGTGCTCTGCGAGCCCCACCCCTAGGTGGACTGAGCTAGTCACAGAGTCCAGGCGTAGTGGCTCATGCCTGTAATCCAGCATTGGGGAGACTGAAAGCAGGAGGATCACTACGAGTCCGAGCTGCATCATGAAATCCTGCAACAACCAAATACATTAAAAAAAAAAAATAATAGAAATGAGTAAAACTTAAGTAATCTTTTCCTCTCAAGTTCAAAGGCTTAGATTTACATTCAAAGACATTGCTTCATTTATAAGCCAAGTCTTTGTACTTTTCTCTGCCTGTCTCTCTGTTCTTATTTGCGGACAGTCAGGCATAGTTATTTGAATGCCAGAGAAAAGGAGACAAAATTATTTTTTAAAAAATCATTTGGAAAAATACTTCAAAAGAGATTTCCTGCTACATTATGTTATTTCTGTCGCATCGTCCCCTGAGTGGTACAAATGACACCTAAGAATTTCCAATCTTTTACCCAAAGAAACCGCACAAAGCATTCAGTTTGGTGCCTTACTAGGGAAGCACTGAGTGATGTGTGAACGCGGGTAACCTGAAGCCATCCGTCAGCAGCCGCACTTCTTTTAAGAGGCAGTCTGAATGTTATGGCTTACTTGCACAGGAAATGCATATAAAATTCAATACTTTTGCTACTAGGATGTCAAAGAAAGTAATTCATTTATCTTCATTTGAATGTAATAGCTGGCCAAGCCCAGGGCTCTATCATGAACAATAGCAGAGTTGTAAATCTAGAGATAAGTTCATCTTGTAGAATCTTGTGCACTGGGTTGGATAACTAGGCAGGGCCCTGCCAGTCTGGTGCCCCCAGCACTGTGAGCAATTTCTCTTCCTGACTCTGGGTACAGGGACTTCAGATTGGGGAAATCAATAGTGTTGTATGTATTTGCACCAGGGGAATCAGCCAACGCTACCCATCAGGACTTCCCCAGTACTTCCTTCCTAAAAGCTGGTGGTTAAATATTTACCAGACACCACTCTACATAAAAGAAGAAACGAGATAGATAGGACTCAGTTTTCTTGCTTCATTATGATGCCATGGTCCTAGTGTATCAGTACAGCGGGCCGTGGAGCTGGGGATGTGGGTTAGCAGCAGAAAGCTGGCTTAAGGTGTGTAAGGACACAGATAGGGGTGATGATGACCATGCTGTTTATCTGACTAAAATAGATCCTCTTAATGAAATTGAACAGAAGGCTCTCTGGAGTATTTTCTTTTTGATAAGAGTATTAAGAAGTAACTATAGTTTCCACCTTGTCTGTAGCCATGAAGAAAATCTTACAAAAGACAGGAGACAGTGTGACTGCTGCAGCCCTTGCCCGCCTGGCTTCCTAAGGGCTGACACTGGACACTACCCTCTGCAGGACCCATCGCTATGTGCACACAGATGCTTCTTCTCAAGAACCCAGTCACTGCCATGAGCATGCACTGCTCCACTAGCACCTTGCTTTCCACCATGTCCATTTTTATTGAAAATAAACTGAGACGCTCAGAGGCCGGTTCTCTTGTTAGCATGTTCTCACATTAGCAACCACCAGCAGTGCTCCAGTTTTGCACAAAATCTAAAACTGTTTGGACATGACAGAGAGAGAAGACTGGAATCTCAGGATGGAACAGCCAGAATAAATGCATCAGAATTTACTAGTATTTTGAGAATTATCTAAGAAAATACAACTATATTTGTCTTTTAAGAGATAAACAAATTGTCCTTGAAGGAAACTTGGAGGCCACAGAGACATACCAGTGGTGTAGGTTTATTTTACCCGGATGGAAACAGGAAAACTTCTATTCACAACCTGCATTTCTCTGCAGCTAGGCAAGCAGCTCTTCTTCCTGTAAATCCCACTGGCACCAAGAGTGAGCGGTGGGTCTTTCCAGATGGCTCCGAGAGCACATCTCTGCCTCAGTGATCATTAGTCACTAGCGGGTAGTTTGGGACTTGTTTTATGTGCAAGAACAAAAGGCGTTATTTTTATTTTTTCCATTTTTGCAAAGCTGAGCCTTGAAATTCAAGGACAATGAAATGGCTCTCATTTATTCTCCTCCTTTATTTAAAACTCACATCTTTCCATTTTTTATCATTTGTCTATTCACGTGTGATACTTAGCTCATGCCGACTTGTGTAGATTCATGCATACATCTGGTTTCACGTCTGCAGGGACGAAGGTATTATGTCTTACTCATTTTACTTCTCAGTCACTCTAGCATAGGATCCCATGGATGCTCACAGGCAGTACTAATTTAGCCATCTTTTGCTTTTTTGAGGGAAAATCTTTACCTATCATTAATTAGTTAAGTATATTAACCACATGAAATTAGAGTGAAATTTATGTACACACGAGATTCAAGAAAGTCATTCTGCTATAGTTTGTATGCCTACAATCTTTGTTTTCTAAGGGACAGATTGTTATTTAGTTTATATATGCGTTATATGGTTTATTATTATCTTAATTTTCTTGTACTCTGCTTAGTATACAGTTGCTTCTCAGTAAATTTTTATTTCTTTCCATTCCTCCAATTGCCTCAGATTACACTGGAGTTTTCTGTCTGATATGAGATATGTTCTGGGCCACCTGACCCTATATGGACTTCCATATCTATTCCACCACCACTTCCGGGACCACCTGCTCATGACACAGAGCACAGGTGCAGTGAAATGGAAAGATCTAAACCCTGGCTCATTCATCGGTTTGTTTTACTTTCTACAAGTTATTTAGAAGTCTGAGATTCAGCTTTAAAAAACTATAAAAAAGAAAAGAAATCTGTAAAGTGCTGTCAGGCCTAGGGAACAGAGGTTGTCGGATCATAGTGACACCCTCTTGGGTCCCAAAGTTTTCTAATTCCTCCTGTGTTCTCTAATTAGCTACCCTCCCTGAATCCCTCCTGCACAGCCAGTCCTGCTCTGTCTGCCCAATTCTCTTCCATTTTTCCAGGCAACTGTAGTTTACCTAGCTCTGACACAGCCTCTCCAAATCTGTCCTGTCATCCAACCCTCTCTGCTAGTGTCCAGGACCTGAAGGCCTCTGTGATCACCTAAGCACAGGTAGACCCAGAGAGGCAAAAAATAGGACCTGCTTAGGGGTGGAGGGACTTTACTGCACAAATGCCTCATTAGCTGTGTCCCTCGGAAATAGTATCAATGAATAGAAAGTACAGGGTGACGGCTGTCAGCTCAATATAAAGGAGAGCTTTCTGTGTTTAAATATTGAGTGGGTGTGGGGCTGGTAAATTTTCTGACATTTTAAAACAACAAAGTCCAGACTGAAAGACTAATGCTGTAAAATTTAAATATTGGGAGTACATGTCAATGAGATGATAAGCCCAAGGTAGCATAATTCTGTTAAAATTTCATGTTACAGTGATAGTATGATTATGACATTTTAAAATTTAAAAAGTTGAGGCACACGTAAGATTGTCCCACATATGTCCACACTTGGCATTTCTCTTGCAAGGAAACATTTTCCAGTGAAATCAAGACCTTCAGATCTTATTTTTTAGTAGAGCACTGAAGCACAATGGGGGCACACTCAGAGATTAACTGGGGTTCTTCATTTGGTTAATCCTCTTTATCATGAGAAAGCAGGTCTGCCATTTCCTTTGGAGACTGAGAGAAATATTTGTTAATGAAATCCACTTTGCATGTTCCTGTTGCATAAGTTCATTTTTATAGACTGCCTTAGTTTGAAGGACAAGAATCTACAGGTGCTGGGAATAGATCCAATAAATTGAATCAATGTTACCTTAGGGAAAGTTCAGAATGCCGAGTACGTTCTGGAATCAGACTGGACTCCTGGGAATAGCACATGGGTACTTCTACTACAGAATCCTCAGTTTAAAAAAGAAGCTTCCACTGAACACTTCAGTCTTTATTCTCAAGATTTCTTGGGTCTTCTACAATTTTCATGTGAAATATGATTCAACAATGTTCACTGAATACTTGGTAGGTACAAGTCACTATGGTAGACCTGGAAGGAAACAGAAATCAAGAAACAGAAAGTTGAAAATAAGATGTGAATTCTGCTTCACGGAATTTAATTACCTATGGGGTGAGGAAGCAGTGACTAAAACTGTCAGTCAGATTACTTACTGAGTTATTTTACTGATTTCATATACTTTAAGCTAGAGTTGTAAAAATGAAAGCACTGAAGAGAAAAATGAAGGAAGGAAGCTGGAGGCAATGGCGCCTTTTTCTAGGGATCATGGGTGTTCGGGCACTCACATTCACTCAGGGATTCATCTTTATCTTGCCATTTCTGCATTTTCTTCATAATCATGGCTTTTAAAATAATGTAAAAAACACATATTAACTTAAAAATTCTGGAATCTTTTTTGCTCCCTGAAAACATAGCTATCATGTTTATAAGAATTTGCCTTGCAAGACAAGAATGTATAAAGTTGAAATCAGTATATCAGCTGCATGGAATTTACAAAAACAGTAGCTTCAGTATGGTTCTGTGCATACATACATGCATGAGTGAGCACATAATTGGGATATGCAGATATATGCAAAGCACATGTTTATTTTTTACACACATGCATATATACACACAGATGCATACATACATGCATGCATATGCTCACTGCAAGCTCTAGAATATTCATAAAATGATTAATGCCTGATTTTCTATTCCTTGAACCTTTTATTATTCTGTTTGGAAAGAGACAGAGTGACCAACCATCAATGTCGATGCCTGTTAACATTAGCAGTAAAGGACCCTTGGAGGGAGACACCTACGGAGGCCCAGAGGTGAAACACAGGACACCCTCAGTGAATTCTCCTCTTCCTCTCCTGCAGGTACTCATGGTGCATGGAGTTTGTGTCTCCAGGTAGTGACCGAGCATCATAAGGTGTTGAGGTGGCCCTTTGTGCCTAATCTCTTTGGTTCTGACTCCGTGATAGATCTCTGTAAATGTAAGGGTTGCCTACTTTCAGTGATTGCATTTCCATTTGAGTCACACTGTCACTAGACCGTGTTCAGGGCTTCCTTCCTGCTGACCAAACCTTTTCAGTGCTCAAAGGAATATAATGCATTGGAGGTAGAATAGGCTGAGAATAAAAACCACAACCTCGTGCTTATAAGGATGATAGACTGCTTTTATTACGCAGAGTATCTCTGTTTGTTTCTGGTAAATGAATTTGTTAGCCAATAAATTGAAATGATCGAAGGAAAAAAATTTCCCCTCTTATCTGTCCACCCCTTCTTGGGCATACTGGTGGAAATAATGTTATTAGCCAGGTCTTAAATGTCATGGCGAAATATTTACAGCCTTATCCAACCTTCTGATTATTCCCTTTATCCTACACCAGCAGAGAACTTGTGTCTGGTTATCTACCCAGTGGACAGCAAGGAGGCATAAATAAAGTTTTCATTTCCACTCTTATCAATTTAGTATTGGTAAATGTAAGTTTCACCTCAAACTACGGAGCTAAGTAGTCAATAAATATATTATAATTTGTAGAGGTAATCCTAACAGAAAAGGTGATAAAAATGCTTACATATGAGTTCAATTTCAAGTAAGAAACATAATAATTTTTTCACTCAGAAAGTCATATTTAGGCTACAATATTTTTATCTTGGAAAATATGTGATGCATACATAGAGAAGACTGTGTTT
>PVKN010010170.1:6731-23037 GCA_004027915.1 Capromys pilorides
CGGGACCCAAAGGTCAGTGGGTAGGGCGGGCGAGGGGCGGGCGAGGGGCGGGCCCAGGCGTGACGAGGGGGCGGGGCCTGCGGGGCGGGCGGCTGCGGGCCTTAGGGAGGTTCGCCGCGCGTCTCCTCCCGGGCCGGCGTCGCGGAGCGGAGGGCTCTGCGCAGCCATGTTCGTGGCGCGCAGCATCGCGGCGGACCATAAGGATCTCATCCACGATGTCTCCTTCGACTTCCACGGGCGGCGCATGGCCACCTGCTCCAGCGACCAGAGCGTGAAGGTGCGGCGGCGTCCGCGGGAGGCTGAGGTGGCGGCGGGAGGAGACCATGCGAACGGGGCTCGTCGGATGAACTTCAGCGCCCGCTGCGGCCCGAGTCCGGGGGCAGTGCGGGCGCGCGGTCCGGTACCCCTAGCCCGCTACGCCCGCCGAGGGACCTCCGCCTGCCCATTATGGGCTCACCGCGGCCCCGGGCCGCGCTCCCGGCGCGGAGCTCTGCGCCTGCGTGGTCGGGAGGGCCCTGCCCTTTGGCTGGGGGCTCCGTGCGCCTGCGCGGTGGTAGCCGGGCCGCCCCCGGCTTTGTAGCCGAGGCTGGGCCGGCCTTGGGTGGGTGCTTCTTAACCTGGGCGTAGCTGGCCTCCAGTGCTGCCCCTTTCCTGTGCCCCACACCTGGGCACAGGTTCAGGTCTGCGTCCGGGAACTAGTGTGCTTGTCGCAGGGCCTGTGACGTCTGGCCCGCCTATGAGGATAGGACAGACCTCAAAGGGGGTCCAGGGCGACCTCGGCTTTCTTAGGAAGAGGAAATCTGCAGGGCGCCTTGTTCATGTCCTGGGAAACTCCGATGTAACGTCTGAAGACAGTTTTTCATTCTTTCACTCAGGTTGGATACTAATGTCTTTTTTTTTTTTTTTTTTTAAATTTTATTTATTTGTTTCAATTATGGCCAGCTCAGCCTGCCTTGAGGGTGGGGCTGGCGTAGCATGTGGTGCCGGTAATCGAACTGCAGTCTCTGTGGTTGCCTAAGCTTTCCTAAACAAGTGCTTTAAACCGCTGAACCATCTTGCCGGCTCCACTAATGTTGTCTTGATAGCAGAAGGCTTTTTGTCGCAAAGCCCTAGAGTTCAGTGCCTGCTAAAGACGTCTTCATGTGGCTCTGCGTTGTGCACCCACGCCGGGCGAATCTGCAGTGGCCGCTCCGCACCACTTTCCTGTTTGCTAAATTTGCTTATTCTGGGTACCTCCTGTTCGTGGAGGGATGAATAGGGGATGTCCGTCCTTTTGTATCTTGATTTATTTCATTTTGTATTGTCGGTGTGCATCTGTCTAGTAGCATACATCAGAACTCTATTTTAAAAAAATTAAAAAAAATTTCTTTTTATTTGGTATGGGGTCTCATTACACAGCACACAGACTCATAGTGGACCTTCTGTCTCAGCCGCTCCAGCACTGGGATTACAGGCCTGGGCCACCAGGCCTGGTTTCTGCGTCTGGCTCAGTGCACCCGACGTTGGCATGGCATGTGGTACCAGAGATTGAACCCGGTACCTTTGGGGTTGCCATGGAGGCACTTAGACTGCCCATTTACCTTCCCGACTTTCCATTTCTTTTAATTTATTTATTTTTGTGGGGCTGGGTTTCGAACTCACGACCTTGAACTTGCCAGGCACGCATTTGTGCCATGCAGCTATCTCCCCAGCCCCTCCATTTTTATTTATTTATTTTTTTTGTCTTTCTGAGACAGGGTCTGGCTATGCAGTTCAGGCTGGCCTTAAGCTCACTTTTGTAGCCCAGGCTGGTCTCGAAGTCACAACAATCCTCCTGCCTCAGCCTCCTGAGTGCTGGGATTACAGGCGTGCGCCACCACGCCTGGCTCTCCATTTCTTTTTAAAGCCCACTAATATTTTGTTTGTGTTAAGCACATTCTGTTTATCTGTTCGACCATCTCTTTTTGACTACTGTGAAAACGTCTGCAGTGAACACTAGTGTACAAATACCTTAGAATCTCATATATAATGCTCTCTTAATGTAGTTTTCATAAATTGGGTACAAAGTAGTCTGATAAAGGAGTTCATATTCTATATGACAACTTGAGATACATTATTTGGTCTTGCAAAAAGGCTGTGGAATGGGTTATTTTAGTGAAAATAACAAATTATAGGTGTTTATATTTCATTTTTAGTTTTTCCTTATTTTTTGGTCTTTCCCTTTTATAAAAGATTACTTACAGCTTTATTGTTGTCATGTTATTGTTAGTATTTGTTGATATTCTCTGTTGTTTTTTGAATGTTTTCAGTAATTATCATGGCTGTTTATCCATATACATAAACTTTGTAATCAGAATTATTTTTTCTCCCACTGTCGCTGCGTTGACTTGGTAATTATTCTCAGGGGATGATAACATCTTTTAACATAACGTCTGTTAACTAAACAGGTTATGCATTTTTCTTTGAGGCAGGATTGCACCGAGTTATCCAGGCTGACCTTGCAGTTCTCCTCAGTAGGTGGATTACAGACTTTTAGTGCTATGCTAGGAATTGGCAAATGGGTGTTTTTTGTTTTGCATTTTTTTTGTCATTGCTAGTGATAGAACCCAGGCGTCCCACATGCTAGGCCAGTATTATGAACATCTGCTGTGTTCGTCAAGCGCAGGAGAGCTGTGATTGGCTCACATATCCTGTATCCTCCTTCATACTAGACAGTAATACTAATACATACTAGATAAGGTGCCTTTAAACATAAAGCAGTGCAGTGTACTCTTCGATTTATGAAACTGTTAGAAACTGGGCCTTGCTGAGCCCAACCCTCCTGTCTGTCCTGTGTTTCAGTAGGGAACTTGATAAAATGCCACTATCAGTAATGAGAGTTGAGAGACTGTGGGTATGCTTGCCTAAGTGTATATAGGGTTGTAGCTGGGCGTGGTGGTGCATGCCTGTAGTCCCAGCACTTGGGAGGCTGAGGCAGGAGGATAGGTGTGAGTTTGAGACCAGCCTGGGCTACAAAAGTGAGCTCAAGACCAGCCTGAACTGCATAGAGAGACCCTGTCTCAAAAAGACAAGAAACAACAAAAGAAAAAAAGAAAAGTGTATATAGGGCTGTGAGTTTGACCCCCAGTACTGGGGGTGGGGTGATACTAGAAAATTGACTGTGGGTGTAAATGTCTTTGTTACTTGTCTGAGCTTGAGTTCTTGGATCCCTCAGTTCCTGGCCCAGTGTCTGGCACATTTAAGGTTCTAAATAAATATTTGATTGAATGAATAAATATTTCCTAAGAGTTGTATTACTTCATGAATTTTATGTTTTCCTCTTTGCTTTTATACTGATTGAATCTTTTTTTGCTACCTGTCTGTAGGATTTTTTAATACATTTGATATATGGTCTCACTGTGCAGCTCAGACTCCCAGTGATCCTCTTGTTTTCAGCCTCCCCAGTGATGGGATTACAGGTGTGTGCCACCATAGGTGTCGGTGGCCAGCTCAGCATGCACCTGGGGGTGGGGCTGACACAGGCATGCGGCCCCAGGGATCAAACCTTGGTCCCTGCGATTGCCTCTAAGCAGGAGCTTAGTCCCGTGAACTATCTTGATATACCTTCAATTTGTAGTTGTTATATAAATATTTGTCTTTTGTTTTTTTTATAGGTCTGGGATAAAAGTGAAAGTGGAGATTGGCATTGTACAGCTAGCTGGAAGGTTAGTATTTGCACAGTACTTTAAAAAAATTGAAATATTTACAGTTTGATAGTTTAAATGACTTACTGCTTAGCTTTTAGAAGTTTATATTTGTAGGTGTTCTTTCCTTGGAAAGGTATTTTATATATTTTTACTGTTAAAAGTGTAGGAATACATTTCAGACAATTTGAGTGTAAGAAAGTGTGTAATTTTTTTTTTTAAAGGAAGGAAAAGTTTATTTAGCTGAGTTTGTGGAGGTTTCAGTCCACACTCAGCTGGCTTCAAGGCAAAGTAGCACATGGCAGAATGCACCCATTCATGGCAGCAGAAAACAGCACTATAGCAAGAACAAAAAGGCAGGAGTAGTGGCAACAGTGGTAGAGGCAGAGGCTAAGGCCAGAAATCTGTTGTAACTCTGAAGCGTTCTGGTGTAGCTATTCTTGGCATTTCAGCCTGCTTCTTTGTTTTTAATGTATTTGGTATTAGGGTCTCACTACAATTTGGTACAGGGTCTCACTATGCAGCCTGGACTTGTAATGATCCTCCTGTTTTCAGCCTCCTCAGCACTGGGACTATAGTCTTGCCCACTATAGCCAGTCTCCGTGGTCAGCTCAGTGTGCCTGGGAGGACAGGGATCTAACTTCTGTCCTGTGCTTGGCTAAGCAGGCGCTTAGTTTGCTGAGTTACCATGCCAACCCTTGAGCCTACTTCTTTACTTCCTTTATATATATTTGACAGTTACGATATTTTGTAAATAGCTCCCCTATCCTCCTAGTTTGGGATTGGAGCCAGCGTCTTTGCACTGAGCTACAACTCTACTCTTTAGCTCTTATTTTCAGACAGATTCTCGCTAAGTCAGTAAGTTGCCTCCTAGATGCTAGGTTTGAACTTGCTTTCCTGCCTCGGCCTCTCAGAGTTCTGGAATTACAGGCCTGTGTCACATATCTGCTTACATAATTTTATTTCTTGATTAAAAAAACACCTTTATTGAGAATATATTGTACCTTAAACTCATTAATTGTGTTATATAATACTTATGGCTTTTTGAGATAGGCGGGGTCTCCCTATGTATTTAGGCTGCCTTGAACTCACTGCATAGCCCAGGCTATCCTCAAACTTGCGGAGATCCTCTGCCTCGGCCTCCCTAGTGTTGGGATTATAGGTGTGTGTCACCATGCTCTGTTGATCATCCGTTTAAAATGTGTAGTTGAGTGAGTTGCAGTAAACTTGAAGAATTGGGTGCCCATCCCTACAGTCCAGCTCCAGAGTACTCTTGTCAGCTTGGAAATTTTTCTTGTGCCCATTTCCAGCCAATCCCTCTTCCTGCTCCAGGCCGCAGCAACCATCAAGCCATCATCTATCTCTATGGTTTTCGTCTTTGTTAAGAGCTTTGCACATTATCCTTTCTGCCTCATCGCTTTTCAGCAGCATGTTTTTTTTTTTTTTTTAACGTATGTGGTAGAGGATCTCTCTATGCAACTGTGACTCTTAGTGATCCTTCTGTTTTTAGCTTCCCAGTGCTGGGATTATAGGTGTACCTCACGAGGCCTGGACTCAGTTGCCAACTCAGTGTATGTGGGGGCGAGGCCGGCACAGCATGTAGTGCCAGGGATTGAGCCCTGGTCCCTTCACTTGCGTGAGCAGGTACTTAGTCTGCTGAGCTATCTTTTAAAAATTTTTAAAAAAATGTATTTAGTACAGGGTCTACAGGGCCTCACTATATAGATAGGACTTGTAGTGATTCTCCTGTTTTTAGCCTCCCAAGCGCTGAGATTACAGGCATGCGCCACCACACCCAGTCCATCTCAGTGTACTCAGGGCAGACTGGGGATGGAGTCCCTGGCCCCTTAGTCTGCCTAAGCAGGTGCTTTAATCTACTGAGCTGTCTGGCCAGCCCCTGGTGAGCTATCTTGCCAGCTCTATCAGCAGCATGTTTTTGAGGCTCATCTGTGTTGTATCATGGGTCAGTAGTTTATCTGAGAATGCCGAGTCCATTGTATAGGTAGCACATTTTGGTTTGTGTACTCAGTAATTGGTGTACATCAAATTGCTCCTGATTTTTGGCCATCGTGATACTGTTAGTGTTAGCTTCAGGGTGCTAACACAGTCTTCTTGAAAAGAAGAGGACTGCCCCATGCTGGAGGCCGCTGGCTTTGGGCCTATGGGGAGGTTGCACATGGGGGCAGGAGTTTGTGGGAGAGCAAGGCCACTCTGCTCACGGTTAGGGAGCAAGGAGGGAGCGGAAGGTGCCCAGGGTGCAGCACTGTGGAAGGAAAGGCCTCCCTCCCTGGGCCATGGAGGATAGTCGGGGCCCACACTATGGCAGTGTTGTGAACATCTCCTACAGTTTTGTGCAGCAGTGTTTCCCTCTCCCTTAGATGCTAAGGAGCCAGATTGCTAGGTTGTGTACTTTAAACTTTCTTGTTTTCTTTCTTCTCTCTCTCTTTGTCTTTTGTTGTTGTTCTTGTTACACTGGGTGAGTCTTCACTCTGAACTGCATCCCTAGCCCTATCTTATTTTGTGATGGGGTTTTGCTAAATTACTAAGGTGCCTGGGCTGAGTTGGAACCTAGAATCCTTCTGCCTCAGTCTCACAGCGTGCTGCCATGCCCAGTGGCTACTTTAATTTTTAAGATGTTGTCAAACTCTTTCCTAAGTGGCGGTGTCTCTTTTACCACACATAATACATGAGGCATCCAGTTTCTCCAGTTCTTCCTACATCTGATGCTATCTTTCACTATTATAGTCTTTCTGTATATTTTCTCCCATATTTCATACTGTCTTTTGTTATAGCCTTTTTAGTGGATGTGAAGTTATATGTCCTTGGAATTTGATTTACGTTTCTTTAATAACTAATATTTATATCTTTAGTGGCTCTTCATAAGCACCTAAAACTATGCCCCGTTTTGAGCTTTTTGTCTGGGATCGTCTGTATTTTCTCAGGGAACAGGGGTACCTCATGTATTTACTCGCCAGCAGCTCATTCCTGGAGTGTCAGTACCTAACCATACATCAGCCAGGCTCTTCCAGCTCTGCATTGTTGCTGTATGCTGTGGGCTCTTGAAGCAGATTGTGACAGTTGCATTACTGTGGTGCCAGGGAGTGCCCTCAGCCTGGTGTGTGTTAGATTCTGCACTTGCCAGGCAAGTGCTTATTCTACTGAGCTATCTCCCCAGCCCCTAGTGTGTGTTAGGTAGGAGTGCTTTTCCACTGAGTCACGTGCCCAGACCCAAATTGAGGCAGACTACTTTTTTTACTGGTATGTAATACAGACACCGTAACAGTTACTTGAGTATAGTGTAAGGAGGCTGATGGTACAGTTCAGAGGCAGGGCACTGTCCTAGTATGCACGAGACCTTGGTTTGATCCCAAACATCACAGGTATGTGTAAGAGCTGTACAAAGTGTGCAGTGTAGAGATACTTACTGTTCTGTCTGTCACCATTCTCATTCTAGGAATTTTCATCATCTCAAAAGAAAGCATGCTCTGTGTCCATCCAGCTGTCACTTCCCATTCCCCTGTTGTCCTTGAGAACCACTGATCAGCTTTTTGTCACTACAAGTTGTAAAGGAAATAATTTTAATCTAATTTTATTTATTTTTTGTTAGGTTATTTCCTTCCTCCCTTTCTTCCTTCCTTCCTTCCTTCCCTCCTTCCCTCCCTTCCTTCCCTCCCTCTTTCCTTCTTTCCTTCCTTCAATTTGAGACAGTTCATGCTGATCTAGAGCTCCCTATAGGCCCAGGCTGTCTTCAAACTCACAATGATCTTCCTGCATCAGCCTCCCAGGTGCTGGAGCATGTACTACCACTCCTGGCTGATATTTTTATAGAGAGCATTTGCAAAGAAAAAGGTGTTGAACCTGTAGAAGGCAGTTTTGCGGGGGGTGGGGAGGGGTACTGGGGATCAAACTTGGGACCAGGGCCCCTGACCTATAGAACATTAGTAAGCTTGGTTGAGCTAAACCCTGAAGCAAGTCTCTAGCTGTTAACTTTGGAAATAGCTTTCTTTCTTTCTTTTTTTTTTCCTGCTGTTGCTGCCTCACTGCCTATATTGTCTGCAACTTTGGAGATGCCTTTTTTTGGCAGTAGTTGAAACATGAGCAGGGCATCACCCTGATCTGACCACATGCCAGATGTCTAATAAACAACTTTAGGCTTTAAAAATTCATGTGTTACACAGACCAAGAGGCACAAGACTAGCCGGGCGTGGTGGTGCACACCTGTAATCCCAGCACTTGGGAGGCTGAGGCAGGAGGTTTGGTGTGAGTTCTTGACCAGCCTGGGCTACAAAAGTGAGTTCAAGGCCAGCCTGAACTGCATAGCGAGACCTTGTCTCAAAAAGACAAAAAAAAAAAAAAAGGTACAAGACTGTGGTTGTGGGGTTACTCACTGCAATTTGGCATCCTAACACTTCTGTTAGGATGGCACAGACTTTAGAGAAGAGAGTCCTGACTACATAAGAAATAATACCAATCTCAGCAAAGGGAATTACATCAACTTAAAAAGTTCCTATGCAGCAAGGAAAGCACTAACCGAGTGAAGAGAAAACCTATAGAATGGTAAAAAAGCTTTGCTACTTCTCAGACAAAGGACTAATATCTAAAATACATAAAGAACTAAAAAAAAAAAAAAAAATTTAGCCGCCCCAATTTAAAGGCTCCAAAGAAATAAGAATCTGAAATGAATATACACTCCTCAGGGCCTGGGAATATAGCTCCGTGGTCTGAATGTCTGCCCTAGCAAGCTCAAGTTCCAGAGCTGATTCCTGGTACAAAAAAATGAAGACACTTCTTAGATGAAGAGATGTAAGTGGCCAATAAATATATGAAAAAACTCAACAGTGCTGACTACTTGAGAAATGCAAATTAAAACAAGACTGGGATTATACCTTACTCCAGAAAGAATGGCCGTTGTCAGGAAGTCAAATAAATACTGAAGAGGTTGCAGAGACAAAGAAATCATTGTTGGCAGGAATGTAGGAATGTAAACTGATACAAGCACTATGAAGAGCAGTAGGAAGAGTCCTGAAAAAATTAAAAATAGAAATTCCAGAGGCTGGGAAGATAGCTCTGTGGCATAAGTGCCTGCCTGGCAAGTGCAAAGTCATGAGTTTGAATCCCAGTCCCACCAAAAAAAAAAAAAAAATCTATCTGACCTATTTCCATTCTAGGTATCTTCCCAAAGGAGTTTAAGGCATCATATTACAAATATATATATGTATATATGTATACATATATATATATATAGTTATATATACATATACACACATTTTAAGTGGCACAGTTCAGCAGCTTATATGTCTATCAATAAGTGAAAGGATAAAGAAAATGTGATATTTATACATAGTAGAGTACTACCATGTCTTAAAGTTAAACATGGGTCTTTGTAGGCAGATGGGTGCACCTTAGCGCCATAACGTTAAATGAGGTAAATAAGACACAGTTTAAATATCACTTTGTTTCTCTTATGTGAGGATCCTAATATTTAAGAAGCACAAAACAAGGGACAGATGATAGAAAAGTTACTGTCATCCAGCATGGCTGTCTTTCTTTGCCTATCACTGAGATACAATGCCCAGCCTCCTCAAGTTAAAGAAGGGAAAGTTTCTTTCAGCTCGAGGTTTGTAGTGGTTGCAGAGGAGATGGCAGACAGGCAGCAAAGCAGAAAGGTAGCGAAGCATCAGCAGCAAGCCCCCTTACCCCATTCAGGCTACAAGCCTGTTGGGTGGTGCCACCCAGAACTCAGGTCCTGCCTGCTGTCCACACCCAGAACTATGCTAGTCAGTGAGCTCAAGCCCCTTACTTTGGATCCAGCCGTCTCTGAAAAACTCGACCTACAAGTGCGAGAGGCTTTGGAGGGACATCTAGATATAAGCCATTCGACGTATCTAAGAGTGTACTTTGATTTAGTGTAATCATGTCATGTGTTTTTGTTAATCTGTGTTTATAGTAACTAACTTTATAAAGACGTAAAATAAATGCATCTGATGCTGGAAGACATTTTTTAAAAAATAAAATGGAGAAGGAAAGAGGGGAAACCAACTGAGATGTGTACATGTACTAATTCTCCACAATGAATGTAGTCATTGTGAACTGCAAACATTTACTAATAAGAATTTAAAAAGAAAGAAAGAAAGCTAAATGTTGGAGTTTGTGCTTGACCAGGTGAGTTTTACTCTTCAGTGAAGTGTTACAATGACTTAACTCTACTAGGGTCATGTCCTAATTATTATCTTCTAAAGTGTAACATTTTTACTTACATGTGAAAATGATCATATTCTTAATGTAGAAGTAAAAATATGTGTTTTCTTTTTTTTTTTTTTTTTTATAGTTGGCTCAGCCTGCCCTGGGGGTGGGGCTGGCGCAGCATGTGGTGCCTGGGATAGAACTGCGGTCCCTGAGGTTGCCTAAGCTTGCCTAAGCAGGCACTTTAGACCGCTGAACCATCTCGCCGGCCCATGTTTTATTTCTTAAATCCTTGAATGTGTGAAAAGGAATAAACTAAGTTTTGTTTTTTATTTCCTCAGACGCATAGTGGATCTGTGTGGCGAGTGACATGGGCCCACCCAGAATTTGGACAGGTCTTGGCTTCCTGTTCTTTTGACCGAACAGCTGCTGTGTGGGAAGAAATTGTTGGAGAATCAAATGATAAGCTGCGTGGACAGAGTCATTGGGTGAGCCCTTGCACTGAGCAGGAGCCCCAGCCCTCTGCACCCAGGCCCTTGAGGGATGGCACTACTCTACTGGCCTTTTGGTTCTGTTCTCTCTGATATTTGTCTCTTGGTACATTTGGCCTGGGTCGAAACGGTGTTCAGGAGTACTTGGGGCAGTATCAAGTTAAAAAACTGGTGACTGATTTAGGGTAGTTGCTTTGTATCTGACTTTATGTTTTTCTTTTTTTGTATGGTTTTATATGATAATTTCAGGCTTCCTGTAAATCCTTGAAGAATTGTTTTTCTGAGGGGTGTGTGTGTGTGTATGTGTGCACGCGTGTGTGATTTTGATGGTGCTGGGGCCTTGATCCCCAGGCCTTGTTCATATTGACCACATACTCTATGGTTGGTTCTCCTCTTTTTTTTAACATTATATATCTGATACAGGCTTTCACATGATCCTCCTGTTTTCAGCCTCCCCAGTGCTAGGATTACAGGCATGTGCCACCATGCCCTGTCTCAGGTGGCCTACTCAGTGCGCCCGGGTGAGGCCAGTGCTTCATGTGGTATGAGGTTGGTTCTCCATTTAGAGAAAAATGTGCTCTCTCTTCTCAGTATCTCCTTTAAGTTCCAGCTCTTCCGTGATGGGATATTCTGCATAGGAACATAAGCTGTGTGTGCTTAGGTTCTTCCTTATCTAGAGAGCAGAGAAATTGGACTAGATTATCTCTGATATGCTTTCTAACTTTGTTTCTGGGCAACACTGGCCTATTAGCCAAGAGCTTTACCATGGAGCTACATCCCCAACCCTTTTTATTTTATTTTGAATTGCCTAGGCTGGCTTTGAACTTGAAGTCCTCTTCCCTCAGCATCTGATTACCTGGATTACTTGTGCATAACACCAGCCCAGCCCTACCTTTTTATTTTTATTTTGGGGGAGTCTCATTAGGTTAGCAGGCTGCCCAGGTGTTGGGAGCTGCAGGAAGCCAGGAAATTGACAAGTGTGTATAGGTGGGACTAGGCCTCAGGTGCCTAAAGCAAATGAGCTACCCCAGTGCTGAGAAAACATCCTGTCTGGTTCAGCCTTGTGTCATGTGATAACAAAGGTTGCAAAAGTATAAATAAAGGATCCTTTTTGTGTCCCATGAGTTAGCCTTGCACATCAGGTGACTGGCCACCACCTGGCCCAGCTTTTCATCTTTTTGTCTCTTTCTCATTCCTGTTGCTGTGTCTTCCTCGTTGGCAATAAGACCAAGGGATCCCTGCACCCAGAATGGGCTCAAACTTGTGATCCTCCTGCCTTGGCCCTTCAGAATGCTAGGATTATAGGCATATGTTGTCCTGCCCAGCACCTAGCATTTTTATTGAAGCTTTACCTTTTATTTTCTATCTGTGTCTTAATTTCCTGGCAGATAACTGTACAGATGGTGTGTACAAAAGGGTTTGTGGTGAGGCAGGCCCCCACCTCCCTGCTGCCCTGTTTCTTTCTGAGTGAGGGTCCTGCTACAGGTGCTGTGTGTACTTATGGGTGTGTTCTGGTCTTTCCCAGGATGAGGCATGCTTTCTCCATTTCTACTACTCATGCCTATCTGCTGTTGGGGTGGCTTTTCCTGATGTGTGTTTTGGTGATAGAATATATATAATGTAATGTTCATTATACTGAGACGCTATCTCAAACTCTGCTCCTAATTCAGTGCCTTAAATTACATTCACAATGCTGTGCATCTGTCTTACTGTCTTTTTTTGGTTTGTTTTTTGTTTCTGACATAGGATCTTGCTCTATAATTCAAATTGGCCTTGAACTTGCTGTGAAGCCCAGGTTGGTCTTGACTTGACAGTAATCCTTCTGCCTTTAGCCTCCCAGATGCTGGGATTATAGTTGTGTGCCATCATGCCAGCTACTTTTTTTTGCTATTGAGGCAGAATACCCCATACCACAAATTAAGGAGCCAATGTTTGTTTTGGCTCAGATTTAACAGAGGTTTCAGCCCACAGTGGCTGGTTCCAAGGCAAGGCAGCATTGCAGAGGAGAAACAGCTCATGACATGGCAGGCAGGAAGCAGTAACTCTTTTTCTTTTTTTTTTTTTCCCCCGCGTAGGCTATAAACTCATTGGTTGGTGGCACTCAACACCCAGAGTGCATCTCTCCTCCTCAGTAAATCCATCACCTGCACCCAGTGTATGTGTAGCATACCCAGTGTAGGTATGCTACACTGATCAGAGGACTAATCCAGTATCACATGTCCATAACCCAGCATCAGATACCAGTGATCCAGTCATTCCCAAAGCCCCACCTGTGAGTGTGTGACATTTTTCTTTTTCTTTCTTTTTTTTTTTTTAAATGTATTTGGTACAGGGTCTCACTACACAGCTCGGACTCATAGGGATCCTCCTGTGCCTCCCCAGCACTGGGATTACAGGCGAGTGCCACCATACCTGGACTCCTCAACACACCCCAGGGGGGTTGGGGATCAAGCCTTGGTCCCTGTGCTTGCTGAAGCAGGCACTTAGTCCGATGAGCTATATTGTCGGCCCTAAGTTCATTCCTTTTTAATGGCCGAGTGGGATCCCATTGTGTGTATATGCCACATTATCCCCGAATGTGTAAATGAACACTGCATTTTTTCCACCATATGATGACGAGCATTGATGTCCCATTGGAATGGCCAAGTTATCTAAGGCGCCAGACTCAAGCTCCACTTGCCCAGTGATGTGCTGTTCTGTCTGTTCTTTGGGACAGATACCTAGGAATAGAACATCAACAGCAGCAGTTCAGTGTTCAGCTACTTTCCACAGCGACTGATCCACTTTGCATTCCCACCAGTGGTATGCAAGTGCTTTAAGCTCTCTGTTTTCTTGTCAGTGCTTGGCTTTTAGTTTTTGGGTTGATAGCGGTCCTGCTGGGTGGGAAGTGGTGTCTTGTGCTCTTGACAGGGATGTCCTTAGCAGTTCATGGTGCTGACAACCCTTTCAGATGCTTGTTGGCTGGTTGTATGGATTCTATGGGGGAAGTCCTTTCTATTTTCATGGTAATAGACCCAGACCTCACATGTGCTTCGCAGACATTGCCACTAACCCACATCCCCAGCCTTTCTTCTGTTATCTTTTGAGATGAAATTTCTCTGGTTTTCTCAGATTGGCCTTACATAGTGATCATTCTGCCTCAGCCTCCGAAGTAGCTGGGTTTATAAGTGTGTACCATGAGGGCTGGGGATATAGCTCAGCCTGGCAACCACAAGGTCCTGAGTTTGATCCCCAGTATTGAAGAAAAGAAGTGTGTACCATGACTCTTGGATCTAGTTTTTCTTTCTTTCTTCTTCTTCTTCTTTTTTTTTTTTTTTTTTTCCAGTACCAGGGATTGAGCTCAGGACCTTGCACTTGCCAGGCAAGCATTTATTCCACTGAGCTATCTCCCTGGCTTGGGTCTAGTTTTTAATTGAGCAATTCTTGCCAGGCATGGTGGTGTGTGCCTGTAATCCCAACACTTGGGATAATTATATGTATGTGCCATCACAGTCGGCACCCAGACACTTCTTTGTTATTTATGTAGTATTGTTCTTTTAATACTAAGGTTTCTTAAGTATTTGGCTAATTGAAAATGATAGTGTTTGAGTTCAAAAACTTTTTGGACATCTTGAGTCAAATGTTGTCTTAGATTAGACCTAGATTGGTCTCAGAAAATGACTAAATGTGATGTTAGAATATGTAATTATCAGGGCCGGCCAGATAGCTCAGCAGACTAAAGTCCCTGCCTCGGCGGAGCGCAGTGGCCAGGGTTCCATCCCCAGTGTGCTGTGCTGGCCCCGCCCCTGGGATGTGCTGAGCTGGCAGTTGAGACTGGATATAGCGGTTAGTACCTGTAATCCCAGTGCTTGAGAGGCTGAAAGTAGGAGAATCACTGAGTCCAGTCTATGTAGTGAGACCCTGTACACCCTGTCCTAAATTCATTTAAAAAAAAAAATGTCATTATCATAGTGCCAGATCCAAGTGCTTGAGAAAGGTTGCAGGTCTTCTATTTACCATTAAAGGATCTTAAGTCATTTAATTTACTGCTTGCCACATGCTTTGACAGAGTAACTTCTGTGAAAATTCTGACATTTTCTGGTTTTATGACCATTCCTTTTTTTTTTTAGTGACTATTCTTACATACAAGTAAGGTGAACTTTCTAAAGCAGACAATAAAGGCAGCAGTTGATTACATTTTGCTAAATTGTTGGAGATCATTATGTATATGGTGTTCTGCAAAGTACTTTGTAGGAAGTTGAGACTCTAATGGGTTTTAAACAACATATTCAAGATTATATGCCTGGTAATTAGTAGAAGGCTTTGTGTGATGCTAGAACCAATTATCCTTTGACCCTATCAACTTTTCTCTTTTGTGTGTAATCGAGTTTATTAATGACCTTTTCAGGTAAAGAGGACAACGCTGGTGGATAGCAGAACATCTGTTACTGATGTGAAGTTTGCTCCCAAGCACATGGGCCTCATGTTGGCCACCTGCTCAGCGGACGGAATAGTCAGAATCTATGAGGCACCCGATGTCATGAACCTCAGTCAGTGGTCCCTGCAGCATGAGATCTCTTGTAAGCTAAGCTGCAGCTGCATTTCTTGGAACCCTTCAAGGTAAGCTTATGTATCAAACCCCTGATGCTCTGGTAAAACAAGGTAATAATTTTTTGGATAAGACTTTGATGGTATATTTTCTCAAAAATTGCTTTCTTAAATATGTTATTTGAAATGAACTCCCGTTTCACGTTGTGGTATCTCTTGTCCTTATGTTTTTACTTCACGGGAATTGCTGGCCTTGTAAGTATTTTTGTGCAACCGTTTTGAGAATTATGTATGTATGAATGTATCCATAAACATAGACATAGGCAGATGCATAGTAGTGCATGATAGGTTCTGGCCCTACTATGAATTTCTGAATTATTATGCTGGACATTTAACTTAACTGAAGTCCTTAAAATAACAGATCTTCTCAGAGACTGTTTTCCTCTTCTTCCCCAACCCAGTCCTAGATATTGTTTCTCTTCACTTTTCCTGCAGCATAAGGGTAACCCCATTCAGCTCCTTAGGTGTCACTAAACATGCCCCTCAAATTGCACTTCTAGCAAAAATCCATGAAGCCTCAGCCTCCCATTGTCTTGGGTCAGATATCCCCTGTCTTCCTTATGAGAATCTCTCCATGCCCTCAGAGATAGTAACACACACACACACACACACACCCCTACCCACCTTTTCTTTCCTTTTACTTCTGTTTCTCTGCTGTATTGCCTTCAAAAAATCTACCATAACAGACATATATAAACTCATACATTTTCCTTTTTTTTGCTTATAAAAACATTATGGATATTTTTTCATATATATATATATATATATATATATATATATGTATATATCTAGTCCTTTTTTGTCGTTCTTTCTCTTTTTCTTTTTTTCTTTTAATATATTTTAGGGACGGGTCTACAGAGTGTTCATGGGCTCACTACTAGATCAGAATTGTATCGATCTGCCTGGGATTACAGGCGTGGGCCACCACGCTCATTCTCAATTGCTGTCTCAGTGCGTCCTGGGGGCGGGGCTCACATAGCAGGCCTGGCGGTTGAACCCTGTGCCCCTGTGCCTGCTTGCAGGCTGTCATTCTCTTTTGATCTGCTCTGTAAATTGTGATCATATGCATATGCCAGTTACTTACTTGATTTGTAAAACTGTGACAATCACAAAAATCTCAATCCAAAAGAATTTCAAATAGAAATCAAAGTTCCTTAGCCCCTAAAACAGATGCTGGTAATAATTCTGTTCATAGCCATTAGTTCTGATAGTTATATTTTTTAATTTTTTACTCATACCACTGGTTCTTATTGTATTTATCTTTAGCATTCATACTTACTGATAAGAAAGGTGAGTATAACACTTTGAAACTTTCTACCTTCTGTGGTATGAGTGGTAGATACTTTGTGATAACGTTGATAGTTTAAAATTTTCAAATCTGTA
>PVKN010010171.1:0-22917 GCA_004027915.1 Capromys pilorides
ACTGCTAAACTCCTGCCCAGTCAACACGAAAAAGAATCATGGCAGGATATTTTCTGGCTCCCTCATCTGTCCTTCGAAGAAATAATTTGCAGTGTGAGGTGGGCTTTCTCACCTCGCAGCAGAGAAAGCCTGGGAAGTCTACGGACGCTCTGCAGGAAGGCCCGATGCTGACCTAGGTGCCCAGCCTGACCTCAGGCACGGGCATCCCTCCCCCAAGACCCCGAGTCCTCAAAAGCAAAACACTTAAGGCAGATTTTATAAAAAGGAAACCCCACCAAAGCCAACCCAAATGTTTTCCTCCTGTAAAATTTAAATATGTGTTGAACCGCCTTCAGCCTGGCAGTCCTTTCGTCTCTGAGCTGGGGTAAGAATTTGGGAAGTAGTTTTACCTGTCAATATCAGCCCCACAAGATGCACTCAGGAAGGGGAGGCGGGGACCAAATGTGGCCTTTCGGTCCCCATCACACCTGACACTTGCTGTGAACCACGCTGGGCTGGGAGCTCTCCCAGGCCTGCAGGCCCTTGGGCCCCACACTGCAAGCCCACCAGGCGGAGGCACGGGCACTGTGCCCATTTGTAACAGGCACGCAAGCTGAGCTGGACAACCATAGGGGTTTTGCCCAGGGCCCCACAGCTGGTGAGTGGCAGGGCTGGGTTCAAACCCTGAGGGCCCAGCTCAGAGCCAGGGCTGGTCTACACCACAGGCCTCCTAGCTCACGTGTCATTAAAGCTCACCACGGCCCCCTGCTTACCCCAGCCCCAGTCCGTGTGGAATCCTGAACCTGCAAAGCCATGGCTCCGTGGAGGAGGCGGAGGTGGCGATGGTTCCCTGGGGCTGCGTGATCAGCCTCACCTGCTCTGCCTCCGTCCACCCGACTCTCTCTCTCTACCTCACAAAGCCCTGATTTCTTCATTTAAAATGTAGGCGTAATAATATTTTTCAGGATTCCTAAAATTCATGGAAAGACATAAAAGGCTTTGCCATTAACTGGTGTCCCATAACTGTTACCATCTTTTTTTTTTTTTTGTAAATTTCAGCACTGGGACGGAACGCAGGACCATGAGCAGACTGGGCCACGGCGGTGCCACCGAGCCACTACTCACACTAGCAAGCATCATCTAGCAAGCGTTTGTGAGAAAGCCAAATGTTTCCCAAAAGAAAGCAAAGCAACCACATGGAGTCTGTCAACAAACACTTGTTGAGCAGTTGCTATGCCAGACGTTGGAACGCTGGGCTGCTAAGCTCATTTCTGGGCACATGAAGAAACACTGAGAGGAGCCGGGCGTGGTGGTGCACACCTGTAATCCCAGCACTTGGAGGCTAAGGCAGAAGGATCGGTGTGAGTTCCAGACCAGCCTGGGCTACAGATGCAAGCTCAAGGCCAGCCTGAACTGCATAGTGAGACCCTGTCTCAAAAAGATTTAAAAAAAAAAAAAAAAAAAAAGAGGAACACTGAGAGACCCCCGCCTGGCACCTAGTACAGAAGGGCACAGCCATCCCAGGCAGCGTCATCAGCCCAGTTTCCCAGGGAGGAAACGAGCCTCACTCTGAGCGAGCCACGTGACACTGCTCTGCCTCTCAGGCCCCACCAGATGCCGGGCGGGCGGCGCTGCCTCCGGCTCCCACCTGTCCACGGGCTCTAATGGGGCAACGCAAGCCAGGAGCAGTTCTTGGTGCTTGTGACTTCCAGTCCAACCAACGGGGTCTCGGCTGCAGCCCTCGCACACCCGATGGGAAAGGGGATCCTGGGACGCTTGGCATTGCTGCAGAGAGAAAGGGCTGCCAGGAAGGTGGGTGAAGAAGGCACCGCAGTGTCCCCATGCCACCTCCAGCCCAGCTCCACCTGCCACCCACATGAGCCCTGTCCTCAGGTTTCATATAGAACTTTCTAGAACAGATCCCCTCCTCCACAGTGGGCACTACAGCATCAGCCCAACATAGTTCAAATCCCAGTTCTGTCACTTTGTGCCTCAAGGAGTCACCTGCCTTCTCTAGGACCCAGTACAGCCGCGAGCGTGATGGGACGGGTGGTAATACACTGGCTGATGGCCAAGTGGCACACAGGGCGAGGGGTGCAACCGCTGGGGCGCGACCTTGGGCTCACCCTGCCTGATCTGAGAGCCCCTCTTCCCACCACAACATGCAGGCTGCGAGCCTGTGCTGTCCAGTGTCTGCAGCACTCGGGATGAGGAGAGCACACGTTTCTAAATTAACATCTGGATACGAACTGCCCGAAGATCCACCTTCCGTGCCTATAACATCTCAGTGTCTGAGGAAGAATTTGCACTCCAGTGCTGCTGGGTAGAAAGCGGGGAAGTCCCCCGTAAGCGCGCCACATGCCACGCTCCAGACCTGCACTCAGGAGTCACGGGCCAGCATCAACCGGGAAAGTGTTCTGCACTGGTGAGATGAATGACATGAAGGCACGTGACTGGCTCACAACTGCCAGGCACAGACGCTGCGTCCCCCGTGAGGAAGCCCAGCCGGGCCGCCCCAGCATCATCATGCCCCTGGGCTCACACCAGCCTGAACTTCCCCTGAGAGGGTGGCTGTGGGCCAGGCCCAGAGAGGAGGGATGTCACAGTGCCCAGAGCGCAGTGCTGTGCTGATGTCGTTCGTACTGCTGGCTAGCAAAGCTGGCTCCAGCGAAGCATCTGCCCTGTCACTTGCCTCCATTGGCACCTTGGGAGGAGAAGCCTTTTCCGCCCGAAGAAGCCACGTGCAGCCGAGGGATAAGGACTGTGGGCAGCGCACAGCCCAGCCCAGCATGCACAAAGCCTGGCTTCTGGAGCAAGGAGTCCCATTAAGAACCCTGCACTCTGCCTCGTGCAGAGGCAGCTCAGTGTGTTGGGCAGAGGCCAGGGCCTGGCTGGGTCCCTGGGCTGGAACCCAGGATGAGTTACCAAGTCCCCATGGAGCTCTTGTCTGGGAAGCGGCAATGTTAATCCCACTTCCCATGGGGCAGGAGGCTCAGAGGAGCTACTGAGAGGGAAGCCCCTGGATGGAAGGAAGCCCTCAGAGACGCCAGCTGCTGCCACCGTGGAGGCGGCTGAGAACCGCTTTGCAAGAGGCACTCCACTGAGCTATTACCCTTTGTCATTTTATCCCCCCCACCCCACCCCCCGGGCAAACTGGGGATTGAACTCAGGCCCTTGCGCTTGCCATTGGCTTTTCATTAACAATTCATCAATAAATACGCATTGGGTGCCCAAGTACCAGGACCATGGAGATAAAGGAGACCCTCATACTCCCCCGGTCTCGGCCCTCTGGGGCTGTCAGTGTAATACATGAACCGGAAAGCAGACGATCCCAACCTCCAGCCAGCAAAGCAGGCTTCCCAGAGCACAGGGGATCTGAAGTGGGTTTCAAAAACCAGCTGGGAGTGGGCCAGGCTAACGGCTCACGCGTAAGCACGCACTTATTTCCCGAGGTCAGGAGCCATGGTGTTCTCATGTCAGTCTCCACAGAACAGCGCCCAAATACTAGCGCCTTGGACCAAAAGAGGAGAAATTGCACTCAATAAGCAAGAAAGGAACAAGTGAACGTCTCCACCTCAGAGACAGGAAATGCAGTCTGCGGCCCGTGGGTCTGCTGGTGCAAACTGAAGGGAGTCTTTAATAACCCCTCTCCTGCGACAGCCCAGCTGGGTTGAATTTCCAACCCTCTCCTCGACTTCTCTGAGCTTCGACCCCCTCACCAGGGTCAATCCGAGGACACGGTCTCTCTCGGAAAGAAGGCGTGAGGGCTCACCTGAGGGTTGGCCCCTGGGGTCTCTAAGACCTGCAAAGGGGGTGACGGGGCAACAGGGAAGGAGGCCCCTCCAGGCTCATGAGCCTGAGCACCTAGGGCCCGGTGCCAACCCAGAACTCTCTCTCCCTAGGTTACTCCTTGGAATGCCACCAGGAGGAGGCAGCCAGGGGAGGTCAAGCAAGGGCACCCCAACACAGGCTGTGATCAGCACATGCAGGGCAGGTTCTGAAGTTTAAGGTTTCTCACCGCAAAAGACATTGTACCATGAGCCCCCTCCAAATCCTCCCCCTCACTTGTCTCACCGTTACGGCCACACCCTGCAGCAGCTCTGGTGTCCCGTCTCCCAAGGGACAGCTGTGCTGTCCCAGCTGCCTCAATGTCCCGAGCTGATTTGAAATGTTTCCCTTTTATGGTCCTGTGGACTCCGGGGCTGAGCCAGAAGGCCTATGGCGCCAGTGAGTAAGGTGGCAAGGTGTAGCCTCGTGCTCTTATTTGGCAGACTGCTGCAAATACACGATCAGCGACACTTCGTCCTTTTTATTTAATTTTTATTTATTTTTTCGGTACAGGGTCTCGCTGCTCAGCTTGGACCCATGGTGATCCTCCTGTCTCAGCCTCCCTAGCAGTGGGATCACAGACATGCGCCACCACGAGTCATCACGGCATGTGGTATCGGGGATTGAACTCAGGTCCTTGTGCTTGCCAGGCAGGCACTGAGACTGTGGATCTATCCCCCCCAGCCCCGACACTTAGTCTTTCATGTTCCTCAAAAGAATCAAAATGCTTCTGTTCTGGCTTCTGCCTAGACGCCCACACCCAAAGCCTCATGCATCTACAGGTGGGGCTGGTGGGACGGAGTGGACCATGAGTCCTTGATACTGAATTAACCCACGGACTGGCTGGGCAGACTTCTGGGTGTGGACGATGGAGTTAGTGAAAAGGTGGGTGTGGGTGGCACCCACCAACAGGCTTGCAGCCTGGATGAGATGAAAAGATGAGGTCTCGCTCCTCCCGCCTAGCGTGCGTGCCTCGGACCTTTTCTGCTCTCCGTGCCCCTCTGCCACACCGCCCTGCCAACCACTGGGGCCAACCAGTGCTGGATTGAAACTCTTGGAACTGTGAGCCAAATAACGCTTTTCTCCTTTAACTTGTGGGCATTGGGCATTTTATCCCAACAACAGCAAAGCACCCGAGTCATCCCCCTGACTTGGAGCACATCCATCGTGATCTTGGCAACACATCTTGCACTGTCTGGCTTTCTCTCTAATTTAGCATCACCCCAGCTTGCAGGCAGCCCTGCGTGCTATGACCTGTGGGCAGTGTGAGCCCACGTGCGGCCCACTGAACTCCCCATCGGCCTGGAGATGACGCTCCGAGCACAGGTCAGACACCCTCAGTCTTCTCCCAAGCGTCTCCCAAGCCAGGCAGGGTGAGCTGGGATCGTAGGCACGGAGTCTGGGGACAACACCACGCTCAGAACATCACATGCTGGTCTCTGGTCACCCTCATCTGCTCTGCTCCCCACTTCTGGATCTGGCTGCGCCTGGGTATCCGTTTTCACCCACGTGATGCCCTGCGCAGGTAGTAAACCTGTAGGGCCCTCTGTTCATCGCCCCACTGTGCACTCACATAGCCGGCTCTCGGGAGGCAGCGGGGCACCCCTCCGACGCCATCAACACCCCACTTCCAGATGAGGGCGGAGCCACACACAGAACACAGCACCCAGCAGGAAGCCACAGAACCAGGACTCCAGTGCCGCACATGGGCCACGCTGACGGCGCACCTTGCGGAAGCACACTTAGGAGCCATGTCCTTCACCTCGTGCAGGCTGGGGTGCTACAACTTGGGCTGGAAAGGGCACCCGCCACGCCTGCTCCTTGCTGTTCACGCCCCGTCAGCACCTCCATCTGCACACAGGTCCTTCAGCGTTCCCTGTAGGCAGTGACAATGTCACTCATAAAGGCAAGCGCCTGGTGCCAACACCAGTCTCAAAGCGCAGGTGGGTGGCCTCTTGGCTTTTCCTACCCACTTTTCTGGATGGTGGGAAACAGACAACCCCCAACCCACCTCACTCCCCAGCCACTGCACCTGTGATTTGGAGAAGAGCATGAGCCAGGAACAAAGGCCACCCTCACGCCGCTGGAGCGCTCCTGAGAAAACCGGCCCTCCAAGTGAGTCGGTTATCCCTGCCCTGGGCTCTTCCGAAGCCTGCGATTGCCAGGCGCTCCATCCCCAACCCCCTCTAAAACCGCACTGGCCACTCCCCAGGAGCACTGGTGGCTTCCGGGAGGCAGTGACGTACATCTCCACCCTCAGCTCCAGTGCCAGGCCACCAGGCTGGCTGGCACAAGTGCGCTTCTGCATACCGGGCTCTCATCTGCCAAATGCCAAGGGCTGCGGATATGGGGACCTTTTGTTTGGGTTTAAAGCAGCATCAGCTGGTTTTTTAACTTCCAGAAATCCAGAGCTGACCACACTGTCAAGGAGACAAAAGCAACAGCACGGAAGGTCCAGAGTCTTAAATTCTTCAGTGTCCCAAAGGGGCAGGAATGCATTTACCTCTCAGCAGGTGAGGAGAAACTACACTTCACAACAAAGAAAATTCCGTCGTGGCAAGTAGGCCAAGAAAATACGACAGCACGGTAAAGAGAACGAATGGGAGGGCTTTGTCCAGAGAGGCCGGAGCTTCGTTACATGATGAGGTGCTGCCCATGGCCCAGGGCAAGGGGACTCTTTGGTCCCCAGACTACTGACCTGTAGCAGTCAGTGAAAGGCGAGAAGGTGGCTGTGGACTAGGCACAGGGAGCCAGGGACAGGGATCCTGGCCACAGTGGGAAGAGGTCGGAGGGCAGGCCAGGCAGCAATGTGCTGGGCATGGCTGGCCATGGGCCACTCAGTGTTAAAGCGGCAGAGAGTAATGGAAGGAGAAGCGGGAACCACCACAGCCACACACTCCAGAGAAAGGACGCTGCGGGACCTACTGGCTGTGGAGCACGGGTTCTGGGCAGCCCGGGACTCTGTGTGGGGACAGCGAGCAGCCCGGTTACAGCACCGCGAGGCTCAGGTCCTGCCCGACCTCTGCAGGCCCCACTGGCTGCAGGTGGCCCTGGAGCATCGAGTCCTGAGCTGGGAATGCAGGAACCTCATGAGCTCCAAGCTGGTGTCGGGCATGCTCCGCTCATGTGTGTCACCAGCGTCACTCGGCCCCGAGTTTGCATGCGCCCTGGGACAGCGGCAACAAGGGACGCAGCTGCTTTCCTTCTGTCCTTGCCGTCATGGTTATTCACTCAGGCAGCTCTGCCTCCGAGAGCCGCGGCTAGGCTCTTGGTGCTGCGGCTCGTGGGAGCTGCAGACTCTCTACGAAAGGCCAAGGATGTAAAATTCAAAGACCTCTGGAATATCTATCTCCAGGAAGAAGGGTGTAACCGTGGAATTCCCCGCTTCATCCTAAATAAAGTCACGCCCAGCCCTGGAGTCCCGGGCGTGAAGTCATTCTTAACCACACGCCAGCGGCCACTAACTTTACAGTCTGGTGTCGTGGGAGCCATCAAGGTTTCAGAGCTTCGGAGTTGGAAAGGCCTCTCTCACAAAGAGGAGCCGAGGGAGAGCCCTGCAGGCAGGCGCAGTGGAGCCCTACGTGCCTCATGGGGAGACGGGGTGCAGGGTTGCCAAGGGAGGACAGGGGCTCGCTTGACTGAGGCCCTTCATCTGTCAGCACCAGGGATGGAGCCCAGGGCCTCACACGTGCTGCCTTCCTGGCCTGTCCTTTAGTCTTAGCAGGCCCTGTACAGGGAAGAGAGGCCAGGTTCATGTGGGTAAAGCAAAGGCTAAAGCAGCCATGATGAAGAGCACGCAGCTCGCTTGCGCAGAAGCAACACAACCTCCAACTGCAGAAGCCGCTGAGAGCCCAAGGGCCCTTAAGGGATGGAAACCGGGACAGGTGCGCACCCGGACCCACCTCCTGCGTCTGCTGGGCCCAGTACTGCACCCTGAGCTTCTGCCTGCCCAGCTTGCCCAGCCCCTCCACAGCCAGGTCTTGGAGGCAGTGCCCATCTGCACGCATACAAGAGGGGATCCCCAGCTTAGCTAGGGCCCCGGAGGTACTCAGTGGGCCCTGCCTCTCCCCACCACTCCTTCAGCTGTGCCCTCTAATCCTGGTCTGTGAGGGCAGCTGGATTTCCTGTGCCCCTAATTGTAAGGGGTGCGCCGGGTTACAGGGAGCGCCCTGGGACAGAGAGCGGGTTCCAAGACACCCTCGGTGACCATGCAAGGTCCTTGCTCCTGCTCTGAGTGGCTGCAGCTCCTGCTCACTGCCTGGGGCTTCTTGGTCGCTGAACCTTGCCCCTTCCGGGGTCACCTTGCTGTGGGTCCATTAGGAACACAGGTTCCAGGTCAGTCAGCCCCTGAACAGGGTTCCCCAAGACACACACACACATTCATGGCGAACCAAACTCTGCTTGAAGGCAGTGTTTATAGAAGTAACTGAGGACAGTGTGTGTGTGTGTGTGTGTGTGTGTGTGTGTGTGTGTGTTGATATGTGTAAAGCCATCTGTCTTGTGCAGAACCTGATACATCTATACCAGGACACATAGCCTGGCACGTAGTAGCTGCTACAAAAACGCCAGGCGTGCCTGGAGAAGGGCTGAGTGTCCCAGTTCCCCAGGAGCGTGGGCAAGCACCACTTGGCTGAAGAAACAAAGACTCATCTCGGAGGCCACGGGCACCCTGGAGGACCCTTGGTCAGGCGTAGACACCGACGCCTGTGGATTCCAGGGAAAGGATGATGTGTCCGGGAGAGGCCACTGACGGGTCACGGTGTTGGTATGTCAGTTATGCTCGGCCTGGCAGGGGACGGCTCGGTGCTTCCTTAGTCTGTGCCTGCCTCTGCCCACTCCGACCCAGAGATAAGCGGCTCTGAGCAGTGAGTCGCAGCTGCAACGGGTGTGCTCCCCGCTCGGGCTCTGCACGGCAGGGCTCCCCTGTGCTCCCCAGTGCCTCCTCAGCCACCCCCGCCCTACCCATTCGGCCCCCTCTCCAGGCCCTCTCCCGTCCCACTATTTATGCATCAGTACTGCCCACTGCCCATGGCCAGAGCCCCGGCCTGGCTCTTTCCTTCCCACCCGGCTGCTAGCTGGGGGTTACCTCGCTGTTTAATGTTTTCATCTCATGTCCCAAGTTACAGGCAAGATCCCGCCCCCGAGCAGGGACTGTGTCTGGGATTCTTTGAGTCCCCTCTAGGTCTAGCAAGGTCCTTTGTGTGGGAGCAGGGCTTGGCACTTCTGGCTGACTGACCTGTTTTACTCCCAGGAAAGGAAGACAAGCTTTGGGACAGACTTCCTGTCACTTTCATGAAACACCTGCATTGGTCTGGCACACAGGGGACACCTCAGCCTCCACAGGTCTACGGTCCAGTTATTTTGCCCCCGATAACACAGCTGTGGCAGTGGTGCTGGGTCACATGGCCCTCTCTCTGTGCCCTGCTCAGTTCTGTCACTGCAGGCCACAAGAAGGAATCCACGGAGCAGGTGCCAGGTTTCGGTGCCATGTGTCCCCAACAAGGAGCAAAACAAGCCCCAGGCTGCGCTATAAGTTTTCTGTGCACTGCCACAGGCCCACAGGACGACTCCAGCACCTCCTGTCCCCAGCAGCAGGGAGCAGCTCCGGAAGATCGCGGAGCTGGAAGCAGTAGGGACGGTGGCGGTCTGTCTCCTCCTGAGGTCCTGGGTACTCCCCACAAGATGCCTTCCCCCCTTTCTTTTGTCTTCCGGGAACGCTAAGATGGTTCTCATCCACTATTATGCACTTGTTATTGAACGCAAAACGCCAGCTCGACGTGCGCTGCTCACAGGCCACCGCTAGAGCAGCTCAGCGCTGGCCGTAAAGCCCGCTCTCCAGGCTGTTTTGGCATAAAATGTCAAGGACAAAATAAATTTTGCTGATTAAAGGAAAAACCTTTCGGTGGCAGCTATTAAATTTTGCAGCCAAAGAAAGAGGGCATTCATGGACCTGGGCTCCTTTGCTCCTTCATCATAATGCCTCAGCTCCTATTAGTTTTAGAAAAACAAAAAGTGATTTCTTTTTTTTTTCTCAATGTGTCACTATAGTGCCGTCCTTCCCCAAACAATGTCAAATGAATGCAAGGCACCTGAAGAGTGCCTGGACCTGTGCGTGGGGCCGTCATCTCCAGGACGGTCCAGAGCGTCTGCACCCCTTTCTTTCCCCCTAGATACTCCTGCTTTTCCTAAGAGGTGTCGGTTTTTTACAGGTCTCCAAGATCTACATTGACAACCGTTGCTGGGACTGTCGAAGACTGCCTGGTTTACGTCCTCAGCAAACTCATCTTTTCCAGGAAGGAATGGCTGAAGGTCCTTACTCGCCCTGGTCCCTGCCCCGTGCCCTGGCGGGGACCCAGGTGAGGCCCAGGACAGCCCAGGCGCGCTGGCTGAGCGTGTGACTGCTCCCCGCTGTCCCCCACTGCCGGCCTCAGCCCCACAACGTGTGTGGGCAGCCCTGGCCAGCTCTGTATTTACACAAACTCTCTAACGGTCTCTGGCACCACCAGCATCTCCACGGAGGCACACTACATAGAGTGTTTCACCAGAAAATCTTTAAACAAAAGGAATTAAAGAAAATCCCTGCTTAATAGTCAGTTTTTACCAAGCTCCTAAATTCTCGAGAGCATGTGAAATATTAACTTTCCCCAAATGGGAACACAGAGCCTGCCTTGTTTCACATCCTATTCGTGGGTCACAAATGCCCCAGAGACAAGCAGGCTGTATGCTTAATAATCCACAACGTCTCCAACAACAGAGACAGCAGGCATACAGCCCTGCACCGAGAACCTGAGTTCAAATCCTGCCTGCACCTGCCCCGCCCTAGGCACCCCATCTATTAACCCAGGATGTGGTGGTGGACATCTCCATGCTTTGTGAGGAGGCTTGTGCAGTGTGAATTATGTAGCTGGGGTGTACTATGGCAGGCGCTGGGGTGTACTATGGCAGGCACTGGGGTACAAGCAGCCTTCCACCACCCTGGCTCTCAGAGGGACTCTTCTTCAGCAGGAAGTAAAAACAATGAATCTGTAAAGGAAATTCCTGTGATGTGGTCTGTGTCCCTCAAATCCAGGCTTGGTTTACTGGAGACCAAGGCCTCAGGCAGAGATAAATGGGGCAGCCACAAGGGGGTGCTAGACTAGGGCAAGAGGAAGGGAGACTGTGATGGCTTTGGCTTGGGGACCAGGGCACTCTCCCTGGGGCTCCTCCTCTCTGCCCCAGGCAGCAGGAAGCACTGCTGCTCACCTCCTAACCCCTTGTTGGCCCCAGAAGCTCGGTCCTCATCCCAGGGCCACCATTCTGCTTGTGCCTCTGGCTGAGCCAGCAGGAGTTCCGCCGTCACACCACCACAGAGCCACACGGGACACCTGGGTCACCAGAAGCACCGTCACTTCCGCAGCCCTTTCCCGGGGCCAGGGCTGCCCAGTGTGCACTGCCTGCCACTTGTCTTGTGACTGGCGACGTGTGACGGGAATTTTAAATAATTTGACATCAGCTTCCACCACATAATCGAGTTAGAGTTGAACAATAAAGAATTGGATAAATGAGAGAATTTGGTAAAATAAAATATCTAGTGGATTTTAATTCTTATTTGCAAAAATCATTATGTGAAGAGCACAGTACTAAAGATACTAAGGATAAAAGGTGGTTCACCCCAGTTAGAGGATTGCGGTGACTTTTTCTCTTCCTATTTGCTTAGCTGCATTTTCTCCCTTACCTGTAGTATACTCAGTACTCCAGCGATTGAACAAATGCTTACTGAGTACCCTTGGTGCGGGGCCAGGATTACTAGGGAGAACAAGGCAGATTTGCTCTCAGGACCCACGGGCCAGGGAAGGTGGGGGTGTAATTCCTGTAATCACTCAGACATGATTCCAACCTGGAAGTGAGCCAGAAAAGGAGAGTGTGGGGGACCCTGGCCGATGGAAGAGGGAGCCTAAGCTGCTGGAGTGGGCCCGGGTCCAGGGACAGCCCCCCTAAAAGAGTGCACCAGACGGAATGTGTCTGCACTTTAGTACTCAGGAGGCTGAAGCAGGAGAATCACTTGAGCTGTGGAGTTGAACACCAGCCTGGGCTACACAGGGAGACCTTGTTAAAGGTTAATAATAATAATAACAATAACAATAGTAATGATGATAGAACTCTGACTGTCATAGCCAAGCCGGCCCAGGAAGGCTGGGTGGAGGCAGAGCTTCCGAGGCAGGTGGGTACAAGCTGCGACAGCTCTCTCCCTGGGGTCGCCAGGAACCGAGGGCACAGTCTGTGCCTGGGTAGACGCAAACCCTACAGGCACGATGTGCCAAGCTCCCTTCTACCTCTGAACCTGGTGCCAGCGCCTCAGAGTGCACACGGCAGGGTATTTATACCCACCACCTCGCTCACTGTCACCACCACCCCCCCGCCTCCTTTGCAGCCTGGACACATGCTTGGCGCATGGAGGGGAGCCTGCCCCACATGGTGCCCTCTGGATGGCCAGATCCTGCAGTCACCCTCCAGCCAAGCATCTGGGTCTGGCATCTGCAGCAGCTTGAGGTCTGGATGGCTAAAGCGGAGGGCACTGCTGGCCCAGGAGACGCCTGCACGTGTCCTCTTAGGGGACCCCACACTATTTCAGAACAGGGGCTACTGGCCCCTGGGCAGGACTGGCCTGTGCACCAATGATGTTTAGCACATCAGACTCTAGGAGTGCCCAGTGTGCAGACAGGACACCCCTCAGCTGCACCCCTCCCCATCATTGCAACCACAGAAGCATTGGACGGGCCGGAGCTCAGTGGTGAGCACATGGATGGCTCCAGGCTTGACCTCCCAGCATTCCAAAAGAGTTTCTAACCTGCAGGAAGCTGTGGTGTCCAGGATATCCTTGATCAGCCCCCAGCCCACAGGAGGGTGCAGCGGCCACGCTCTGTATGAAGGTCATGGGCAGGGAGGTGTGGCCAGGGCCACGAGCTCCAAGGCCTCCCTCAAGGCAGGGACCACAGATTGTGCAGCCCTTTGGACACCCAACCTTCCTAGATGCCTGCACCACCCCCTTCAGGGTGGCCTTGTACTGCTGCACCCACTCAGCTGGAAGCTGCATGAAGGGCCATGTGCCCCTCTCGGCCCTGTCAACTCCCTGTGCCACTTGCCCAGAGCAGGTCTTGTGCAGCCTCTGAACCTGTGGGTGGCTCTCTGCCTTGGCACGGGAGGGGCCAGATGGAAACTGTCATCCCTGGGGCACCTCGGGGGCTGCAGACAGGGACTCGCTGGTGGACAGGCTGCTGTGCCCCCAGCTCCCATGTGACCCTCAGAGTTGGGACTGTTTGTCCTAACAATGCCTTTGGCCAAGCCACAAGGAGACAGTGGGAGAGAGCTACACCTAGGGCGAGGACAACATAGGGACAGAATTTAACCCATGTCTCTTTGTAAAGGGACTTCAGTGGTCACTTTGGAGCCCAGTCTTGGAGCAGGATTTGGGCTCTGCAGAGCAGAGAAGCCGTGAGGGTAGCAACGTGTGGAATCTGGTCATGGCCAGGTGCTGGTGGAGCAATCTGGAAAATTCAGTTGGGGCCAGATTTTCCACTGCCCTGCAGGGCTGAGCGCCACCTGCCACCACGGCTCCTGGCTCTTGGCCTGCTCCACCACCTGAGCCTCCAGATGACTACGGTACAAACACACTGTGACCCTGTCCTCCTGCCCACGCTGCTGTAGCAAGGGCCATGGGCCCAACGCAACAGGCCATCCGTCCCTTTCTTAACATCAGGAAGCCATCCCGCCTAAAGCATTGCACAGAGCTTGTCATAACTAAGAAGCCATTAGCCGTGGACAATGTCCCTAATATTTCACCTTTCATTTTTGGAGACGGTCTTAGCATGCAGTCCAGGCTGACCTTGAACTCTTGGTGATCCTCCTGCCTCAGCTTCCTGAGTGCTGGGGGGACAGGTGTGTGCCACCACACCTGGCGACAACCCTTCACCTTTCTGAACTCAGGTTTCTTTTCTGGGTGCTGGTTGTTCAGCCGGACGCAGGGGCGGAGGGGACAGGGAGAGCTTACAGCACCCGCTCACTTGTATCTTACAGTCTCTGTTTGCTTGCTTCCAAAGTACCTTTGTCAAAAGCACACACGCAGCTTCGCAAACATCACCTTTGCCCATGCCTACCTCATCTGCAGCCCCGCAGGTCACAGAAGCAACCCTGGGGCAGTGCCAGCCTCGGGTGTGCCCAGCCCAGAGGGGGCCATGGGTCTACACGGCCACGACGAGGTGCCCGCCGTACGTGAGAAGCCACCACAACTGCCGGCACGAGCGCCCGTGTCCACCCCCACCTCACAACTGTCTGTGCCAGTTTCTGTCCAAACAGCCGGAGCAGTTCGTGTACAGAGGCGCTGCGCGGCGGGCTCGAAGGGAGAGAGGCGATGACAGAATCACAGGGCACTGCGGCCACCCTGGGAGGCCAGGGACAGGCCAGGCATTGGCTCTTGGTCCAACATAAGCCAGCCTGGCGGTGCAGTGGTGGCCGAGCAGTTGTTTGACAAACACAAACTGACTGCATAATGGAAAGGACCGTTGGCATCACCCCCACCCCGCGGTAGGCAGCCACGGGAGAAGCCACGCTCCGGCCACGGCGCACACCACCCTCACCTGCCTCCTCCCCCCAAGAGAGTTGTTTTTGCTTCTGCACTGAGTGCACCAGCTTGAACTTGCTTACTTTTAACTGGTGCTGCTGAGGATGGAACCCAGGCCCTGCATGTGCTGGGCCCCTGAACTACCTCCCCAGACCTACACTACGCTTGTGTCAAAAATATTTAAGATTATTTTCCCCCTGAAAAAAAGGAAAGAAGAAAAACAAGGCAAATAGAAAGGAAAATCTTAAATATCTGGATGGGCAATTTGCATATATACATATGTGCATAAAATTTACATATATTTGCATGGATCTGTGTGCAAGTCATTCTTTTTAGAAATTTAAGGTCCTATCAGAGGCATAGTCTACAGCCTACAAATACACACTGTGCCCTCTATCAAGCAGAGAAAAATCCAGAAGCTGAGTTGTCTGCACTCTACCAGAAGTGAAACCACATTGCATTCCCAAAGGTGGAGACATTTTTTAAAACTCAGAAACACAAGCCTTTAAAGAAAGAGGAAAAAAACAAAGACTAAACAGGCCACCAAGTAAGGACGGGGAAGAGGTGGTGTGGGGCTCGCCTGCCGCTGTTTCCTGTTGTAGGTGCTGCCCCCCCCCCCCCCGACTCTGTTCACCCAGCCAGATGCAGGACCCCGACTTCTGGACCTGCTGGCGGATTTCTCTCATGCTGCCCTTCACTGGCAGCAGCCCGGCTCCAAGCAACAGCGACAGAGAATTCCAGGTCTATGAGAGCTGCCAGCCAGAGATGCCAGCCGGCCATAGCCGTCCTTCCTTTCCTCACCAAGCCCCCCACTACCTCCACATTGCTCCTGCCGCCCCTCCCTGCCAGACAGACAGGCACAGGGCTTTTGCGCTGCTTGGCCCATAGACTTACCTCCGCTCTGTAGATTATTCAACCCCGCCGGGGAACTCCTACTCATCCTTCAACACCCAACTAAAGCAGCACAGGTCTGCCTTTCTGATAGGACTTTGTAAAGGTGGCAGGCACGTGGATGCATTTTCTCCTTGAATTAGAGGAATCCTTATCTTCACCACTAGACTATGAACTCCTGTGGTGGGAGATAAGACCGTGCCTCGGTCCTGTGTCACCCCCACAACACCAACTCAAGTGGCTCAGACCACGGGCTCAAGAAATATCTGCCAAGTACCCAGAAAACTCCAGTCTGGCCATCACTACAAGCCGACACCTAGCACTTAGCAAGAGACCTCCCTGTCCCTCACCTGCCCTGTGCATGAAAGGGGCTCCGCACCGGGCTTTAGGGCCAAGCGCCACGTCCAGCCAACACTGTCCCTTCCCTTCCTGGGAGTAGGAGACCTAGTGATTTCTCTGCACCTAGCAGCGCTGTGCTCAGCACCACAGCCCCAGAGGTGGCTCCGGTCTCGTCCACTTCTACAGCCAAGAAAACAGCAGAGCAGGAGGTGTGGCCGCGCTCTCAGGACAGGGCCAACGCCAGGACTTCTTGTCGGGAAACTGAGGCTACGGCTCAGAAGCACTGTGGAAAGGGGGCCACTGTGCTCCCCTGTGCTCCTGTCCCCTTGACAACTGAAAGGCTTGGGCCAGTAAGGAGCCAACAACCCTGTGCTGCCCCCACCCACTCAGCAGAGCAGGGACAGTGATGTCCACAGTCTTGCTCAGTTCCCTCTGACACAAACCCCGGAAGCAGGCAGCCAAGGGCTGGCGAGAAGGGACAGTGGCACGTCCCTCCTGGGTGTCGCAAGCCTGCCTAGGGGCCGGGCCTCTGCTCAAGATGTCAGCTGGACAGGTAATCCCCAGTGAGAGACACTGTGCCAGGTACCTGGGGCCAGAGGGACAGGTGGGAGAGGGCGCAGCACCCTAGGCCTCCTGCCCAACCTGGCGGTGGGGACCAGGCGCAGCCACCTTGGCAGGCAGGAGCCCCGGCTCCCAGGAGGGCATGGGCCGGCTCAGTCACAGAGGCTGGCAGAGGGGCCTCAGAGGCCAGAGAGCTATGCAGGACTCTCAGCAGTGTCCCCTCCCCAGGAGGACAAGACAGGCCCCGCCCCACCCCTGCCCAGTTCGCCTCACCCTCCAGTTCCCAACCACCAAGGCCTTTCTCCATGGAGCAGGCCAGGAGCCCTGTGTGAGCATGCTTGCCGCCTGGCCCCCTAACTGCCACATGCGCTGAGGCTGAGAGGCCTCCCTGCGCACTTTGCCGACTCAGCCTGCGCACTGCTGCCTACTGTCCCCACCTCCAGAAGTGGCTGGGGAGCATCCCTATGCAATGGCTTCCACATTCCCAACATCTTTATTCCATTTCTCTCTCTCTCTCTCTCTCTCTCTCTCTCTCTCTCTCTCTCTCTGTGTCTTTTTGAGACAGGGTCTCGCTCTGCAGTTCAGGCTGGCCTTCAGCTCACTTTTGTAGCCCAGGCTGCTCTCAAACTGCCACTGATCCTCCTGCCTCAGCCACCCAAGTGCTGGGATTACAGGCATGTGCCACCAGGCCCGGCTTCTTTATTCCATTTCTCTATGGTCTCATGTAGCCATTGCCCATGCTGATTGACTTAAAAAACGAAAGAAAGAAAGAAAGAAAGAAAGAAAGAAAGAAAGAAAGAAAGAAAGAAAGAAAGAAACTGGGAACAAAGCCACCCCAGATGTACACGGCAGCAGCCCTCGGAAAATGTGTGTGGACTGCGTGGCTGGCACTCGCTGGGTAGCAGGGCTGGGGCCGGCAGGGCAGGCTGGGATCAGGACTCAGCTCCTTCACAGCCTGGAGGCTAAGGCAAGGATGCCACCGAGTGTGTGACCTGCCTCTTGCCAAAGCCACACACTGGCTTGCAGACCTGCTCAGGCGGCAGGGAGGGGTGAGCAGCGGCCTCCAGGGCCTGGGCCCGCCCATGCCAGGCTCGCTCTGGAGATGAGCACATCGAGCAGGTAAGGCTGAGTCAGCAAAACCACACCCGCCCAGGAAGAGTGGAGGGGCTCTGTTCTCTACACTTGATGAAAATGAAAATAAGGACGGCAGTCACCCAGAGTTTGCCAAAGAGGGAGGGAGGGAGGGAGGGAGGGAAGAGGAGAAGCCAGGAAAGGGAGGGAAGGAAAGGGAGGGGAGGGGAAGGAGGGGCAGGAGAAGGAGGAGGCACAGGTGGCCCCAGCGTGGAGTTCGGTGAGAAAAGGGGGGATGTGGCAGCGGAGGAGACACAGCAAGCTCACGTCCTCACCTGGGCGTGGCCTGGGGCCCGGGGCCTGGGGACAGGCCCTGCACGGCCTCTGGGGCTCAGCGCCAACCACTAGCCAGCCTGACCACCCAAAGGAGACGCCTGTGCCCACCTGGCACAGTGGGGGTGGTCTGGCCGCGGCCCCAGCTGGGAGCACTGCAGGCTGCACGTGGGCTCGTCCTGGGGCCCCGGTGGTGTGAGGCACCCTGGGGACCTCGGCTCCCCCTGCCCCAGCCCAGGGTCGGGGGCCGCGCAGAGCCTGTGTGGGTGGCCCCTGTCTGGCCAGATGTGAGGAGCCTTCAGTGCACCTATACTTTATCTGTGCGACAAGAAACTCCTGCTCTCCCCAGAAGCACATCTACCTGTGGACGGCAGGCACCTGAGAGGTGAGAGAATTGGATGGTCCCACCCTTCCCGAGGCGACCTCCTCCCTCAGGAGCACGATGCCTCGCAGCGTGTGCTCAGCGGGAGAAGCGAGCGCCTCTGCAGCGAGCGCAGAGGGCAGATGGCCTCGATCCTGACAACTTTGGCTTTGTGATCTGGGCACACTCAGCCCTCAGTTTCTCCATCTGTAAAGTGGGAGTGCCAATATCCCCACTGGAAGGAACTGTCCTCAAGAGCAAGTATGACAACCCGCATCCGGTGCCAGCCACACCCCTGAGCCGCCCGTGCTCCTCGGGATATCCCTGTGAGGAAGGGGAGCCACAGGATGCTGGCTGCAGACATGGCAGAGCTCCACGCTCACACCTGGGCCTGGACAGCAGCAAGCACATCTCTGGTCTTGTCCTAGCCCAGAGAGAGGCAGCGGCCACCCGCACTCAGCCATCCAGGGACCCACCGGGCCAGGTCAGGCTGCTATTGGTCTTGGCCACAGCCGACCGCCCTTCCTTCCCACGGGAAGCCCTCCGAGTCGGGTGAGAAGGCACCCAGGTTCCAGGAGCCTCCCTGACCATCAGCAGAGCTCCGCCGCTGCCCAGCACAGAGAGGACACAGCGAACCAAGCTCAGGAGGACTCCGAGACTCATCGCGCCTTGAAAAGACAGGCTCCGAAGGCCTCATCTTCAACGAGAACCAAAGCCCAGCCACTTAGCCATGCCGCTCCCCTGCGCCGTGGCGGCGCCCTCTTCTGTCCTGGTAGAACAGCACCATGCACACGTGAGCATGTTGTCCCTGGTGGGACACGGCTGCTTCATTTCTTCTGTGGAGCACCTTCCGTGGGTATGCGTAGACTCTTCCGGGCTCCAGAGGAGGAACCGGAGGCTCAGGGGACTCCAGCGGTGTCTGAGGCTGCACTCTTGGGCCAGCAGTCTGCAGCCAAAGCCCTCGGCCTCCGCCTCCTGGGACATGGACTTCACCGGAGGCCCACACGCCGCTGAGCCAGGGTGTTTCACTGGCTCCCACCTCGAGCTCCGTGGAGGCCTGGTGCATCGGGTCCAAGCTGAGCGCTTCAGGGGTCTGTGGCTTAGCAACGCTGCCTCTCCTGCTCCCAGATTCCGCAGACAGCAGCCCAGGCTCACCTCAGGGCCAGGCTCTCTGCTCTTCCCTGAGCGCGGCCTTACCACTGCCCCAGCCTGCCCAGGCCCTGGGTGGAGGATCAGGGAAGAACCCCCTTCGTTCTGATTCGGGGAGTATGTGGCTTTTCCTATGAACAAAATTAAAAGTTTTGGGTCTACCCGGCATGTGACTCGTGGCAAACAAAACAGAAACTGCTCTTCCAGACCTTCAAATAAAGCCGAGGCCTTCACACTCTGCAGAACGCACTGCTTGGCAAGGCCGGATTTCCTCCAGGAGGGAGGCGATGTGAACTGCGCCTGGCCTGCAGCTCCGAGTCTGGAGCGGTTGGATGGAGAGGGCAGAGTGGGGTCGCCCACATGCTCCTGGGCAAGGGATCTCCCTCTCGCCAAGGAGCTGCTGGCCAAGCAGAGCCAGGAGCTGGTGCGGGAGGGTGGCGGGAGCCCCAGAGCTGGGTCTGTGTTTACAAGAAACCCACAGCAAAGCCGACGGCCCGGACTGCAAGGATTCTCAATAAGGTCACACTCGAGTGTTTCACACTCACTCGCACAAGCACACAACCCCGAGGGCACGTGTGCTTCCAAGACAAAGCCAGGTCTTTCCAAAACGATCCTTTTTTCCGCAAAACAGAGGGAAACCCAGGCAGGCTGGGGCAGCGGTAAGGCCGCGCTCAGTGAACACCAGAGCCTGGCCCCGAGGTGAGCCTGGGCTGCTGTCTGTGGAATCTGGGAGCAGGAGAGTCAGCGTTGCTAAGCCACAGATCCCTGAAGCGCTCAGTTCGTGAGCGCGCCCCGCGTGCTCGGAACCCACGCACCAGGCCTCCACAGAGCTCGAGGTGGGAGCGAGGTGGCCGGCTCCGAATCCTGCAGCCCAGGGCTCACAGCTACAGGCTCGCGGGGAGCAATTCCTCCCTCAAGCTCGAGTCACTCCCGTACCCCAGCCAGGACGACGCTGAGGTCACCATCAGGTGGGCGAATGAACACTATACTCATTCAGCGCAGGGACACAGGCTGCCCACAGGCCGGGCCAGGCACGGGGCTCAGGAAGTGCACGGCCCTGCCTCCGTCACCTTCCAACCCCATGGTTCTCAGGGGACGTAGCCCACGGGCCTGGATGGCTTCCTCTGTCACACTGGGGTGACGCTCTATCCCCAGAGGACAGAAGAGCCAGGGAAAGCATCCACCATCAGAGTTACCTGCTGGGTAGAATGTTCACGATAAATTTAAATTTTAAAATTATCCTTTAGAACAGCTGCATTCTACAAGGTCCGAGGTGTCCAGTGAATACGTGAGGCACGCAGGCACAAAGCGAGGGCAGCCAGCCACGGCGGCGCACGCCTGCCACCCCCACACCCTGGGGCGCTGACGCGGGGGACCCGACTCTGAGCCTAGCCTGGGCGAGGGACAGACTAGGCAGGACACCATTTCAAAAGTTTTTAAGCTTTTTCAAAGGTTCTGGGGATGAGCTCAGTGCAAAGGCTCTAGGTTTAATCCCAGAGCTGACAGGAAAAAAAAAAAAAAAGACAGAAGGAGAGAAAGATGTCAGCATCAGCAGCGGCTTCCTCTTCGCAGTGGGGCAGTGCCCACCAGGAGGAAAGCAGCGGTCCTCACCCACGCAGACAACTCCAGCCGGGCTTCCGCATCCACAGCACAGGGCAGCGGGGCTGCTTCTGGGGTCTCCAGCCGCCCACTCCGCTACACAGCCGGCATACGCCACGCAAAGGGTAATAAGCCACACGTGAACGCCCGTGTCTTCTCCCCTAGTACTAACAAGGGCCTCTTACAAACACCTTTCTTCACACCGGCTCAGATTCGGCAGGGAGTGTGGAAACTGGTGTAAAGAACAAACTTCTTCATAGAGAACGACACCGGCCTCACTACAGCCTAGGTCCCTGGAAACTCCTCTCTGGTCTGCACGGCACAGTGACAGATGGTTGATGTCTCGAGAGGGAAGACCATGCACCTGGTGCCTGTCCCGGTGCCCAAGTGATTTTCCCCTCTATCTCCAAGAAACCCTTGCCTGTGGTTTGATATTTTAAACCCAGGGTAAGAGCTCACCGGGGCAGCACCTTCGCAGCAGAACAAAAGAGACTCCTCTAATGCCAGACGCAAAGCACAAGTGGACAGAGCCCCAGCAAGTGGGGAAAAGGCAACCGTGTGGAACGCTTGCCGATGCCATGTCCACAGCAAGACATGGCCAGGGAAACGCCACAGCGGCTCCTGGGAACCATGGCCACGGGTACCGTGGGACTCTCCTGTGGGCAGCATGGACAGCTGGTCCTGAAGACCTCCAACAGTTGGGATCGAGGCTGACAGCCCTTCTGCACCCCGCTGCCTTGGCTGGGGGTGAGCGGATTAAAATCACCTTCCACTCCAAGCTCACACCTCACCTGCTCGGCCTGGCTGTCACCAAGGATGCAAAAGTGACAAATGCTGGCCGGAAGGCTGGGTTTGAGAACCCTCTACACTGCTGTAGGAACAGCAGCGAGTGCAGCCACGGCAGACGCGGACGTCGGGGTGGAGAACCCTCGCAAATCTACACTAGAAATCGCGCTGCCCAAAGGCCCCCGGGGTGTCTTCAGGAAGGAGGGGGGTCACCCGAGCGCACAGCACCACCGTTCACAGTGGCAAAAGTCTGCAACGGTCTGAACCCCCTCAGTGGGCAAACGGACCCAGAAACTGGTGCCTGCACTATGGAACTTCCCGCAGCCTCCAGGCTGAATTCACACCGCATGCAGAGCCCACAATGTTAAGGGAAACCAGTCAGATATAGAAAGCTAGTTCACTTTTTATTCATTTATTTTTGGCAGGACTGGGGTTTGAACTCATGACCTTGCACTTGGCAAGCAGACATTTGTGCCATGGAGGTATGTCTACAGCCCCTGTAGAAAGCTAAATATCGTGTGATTCTGCTTACACAAGAAACCAAAAGTATACATAAAGAGTAAAATAAAAGAGAGATGGAGAGACAGGAGACTTTCAGTGATGGGGAACATAAACACAAGCAATATTCCCTCTGAAAAATCTCCACAACCTGAGGTGTGAAGGCCCTGGTAAGTGTTCAAGGCCCACAGACATGCACATTAGGCCCGGGACACAGAACAAAGGTCCAGCGGGGCACAGGCCGAGGCTGCAGCTGACCACATGCTGGCCTGGGTGGGGCGTGGCCGGCCAGCTGTGGGGGTCACAGACTCAGTGGCAGCTCCTGGGCGTGGCTCCTGGGAAGAGACTGCAAATCGGGAGGAGAGGGTCTCTCCCTCCCTCTCCCCTCCCCCCCCCCGTCCCCTCCTTCTCCCTCATGACGAGAGACACAGTGGGCACCACGTTCTGCTGCTCACTGGGCTCCAGCCTGGGCAAGCTGTTCCAGGAAGGCTCTCGGCCCGGGAGCCCAGTGTGTGAGGGTGGCCAGACTGAACCGGAGCCCTGCCCTGCCTCACAGTGTGCCGCCCCAGCAACACCCACCTTCCTGGGGACCAAGGTCCCAAAGCCACAGATGTCAGGGGTAGGAGGGTCTCTCGGGCTTTCCCCTTTCCCTCCTGGCCGCCCGGCACCCTCCTAGGCCCGCTTCCTTCCCTCTCTCCCTGCATCCTCCTCCTCGCTCCTGTCTCCAACACCCCTCAGCCACCCTGATGCCCGCTCAGCTCCCTTTCATCTCCTCCCCTCTCCTTCCCTCCTTTTCTCTTCCCCTCCTCTCCCCTCCCCTCCCCACTTTCCTGCCCTTCTTCTCTCCCCCTCTGTCCTTCTCTTCCTCTCCATTTCTGGTTCTCCTCCTCCCGTGAAGTGCTCATGGACGCCCACCCCTGAGTGC
>PVKN010010172.1:0-22943 GCA_004027915.1 Capromys pilorides
TTTTTTTTGTTTTTTTTTTTTTGTTTAGTTTTCTAGTTCTTGATTTGTTAGGTAATTTATACTGTACTGCACTCTAGATTTGTTTGATCATTTCTTCATTTGGTAGTGTCATTTAACTTATTCTTTTTATTTTCCTTTAAACCGTTAATGGATCTATACTCATCAAGGTGGAGAGATTTGATTCCATGTAGACTCAGGGGTTCTCAGACAGTTTCTCTGACTTGTTGCCTTACATTTGTGGCAGCCATGTCTGTTCACTAAAATTTCAGTGGTAATGAGATGGATCAAGGTGTTAGGGTTATGTCAACCCTCTGTCCAGTTCCATGGGAATCTAAGTTAATTTATTTTCTTAGGAGTTTTGAAATGATGATTTTTAATTCTGTTACTTATAGATTAGTATTTTTAAGTTATGTATGTAGATGAAATTTTGCATTTGTTTTCAGGTGGTGCATAGTTTATTTTGGAGAAAATACAGGCATTTACATTTCTTTATTTTCTTTGTCATGACTCCAAGAAAGCCAGGGATAAAGAACATTGAAGTCTTTATACAGACAAAATTGAGCAACAAGAGTGTAAATGATTGAGTTAGAACCTTTTTCTCTTTTCAGATACAGTATGGTGAATTTATTCAGTTACATTTGTAAGCTAACTTGCTGAAAGTACAGTTAATTTCAGGGCTATTTTTCTAGACCAGTAGAGGAACTGTGCTATGATTTCTATTCTGTTAGAATTTCTCACCTGCCTTGCTCTTTTATAGTGTCCTTTAAAAATTATTTGTACTAATGATAATATATTGTGTCATCTTTTCCTTTCAGATTCGAATGAAAGGATCCCTTCCTTCGCTAAGTCCTTTCCCACAGTCGTTACTTAATTACTGTAAAGGAGGTGTAGCGTTCTTTAGACCTGGAGCAGCTGGAGACCACAAACTTGATGAAGTTTCCATTAGAACAATAGGTTTGTCAAAAATGAATTACAGTAAAACCATGCTTGGAATGCCTGTAATTCTGATCTTTTAGATGTGTGCTGCTTCTAATGTCACTTCAATTATTGCTGTACTCTCAGATAAATGTTTGTTTTAAAAAAACAAAAAAGGGGTAATAAAAGAGAATAAGAGACAAGGAAAAATGCCATGGGATTGACCTGCAACAATTTTGTATATGGTTAGGGGCTGGGGAGATAGCGCCATGGCACAAGTGCCTGGCTGGCAAGTGAAAGGTCATGAGTTTGAACCTCAGTCCCACAATAAATAAATAAATAAATAAATAAATAAATGAATGAATGAATGAATGAATGAATGAATGAATGTATATGGGCCTGAGTTCAATCCCTGGTTCCACAAAAAAAAAAAAATTAAATACATAAATTGCTGTGTAAAAATGTGCAATTTTTTAATCACATTCTATAGGGATTTATTAGAATATCAATGATTGATGGAAACTACTAATTCCATGTTAAGTCTAAGGCATTTGATATTCAGAAAGACAGTGATGTTAAGCTCAGGTACCTATGTTATAGAGTAATAGTATCACTAAGCTTCACTTCTGGAGGGTTAACAACTTAAGTTTGCAGACCAAAAACTTAGAGAAAAAGAAGGGCTACAAGGATAGCCAATATTTTCACTCTAGCTCTTCAAGGTCATTAAGGACTCAGGACATAAGAGAACCTGTACTGTAACATCCTAGAACTCAGTGGTGTCCCAAATTTTCTGCAGGGAAATTATGGGGCCACAGAGGAAAGGGATCGACGATGTCTAGTGTGCCTGAGGAGAGTAACCCAGAGAGAAAACATTCTCTTGGGCTTTCACAGAGAGCCAACTGGTCAAGCAATGGCCGTGGCTCATCCAGATGACTGACAGTGACAAAAGTTCTACAAAACACTATACATGGTCTCAAGGTGAATCCTGAGAGGATTTGACTGACCTTGTCAGATACAAAAGTTACATGTTTTATTATATAGGTCTTGCTTTAACTTGGCCTTAACTATCCAGCAGAAAAGTTTAACCATGAAGCATAAAAAGTAAAGCCAGATTAGTATGCTGAGCTGTAAAAGGTTCAAGTCAACAGCTTCTGAAAATGCTAGTTTTGCTGATAATCCACTACTATTATGAATATATTTCTCAGTGAGAAATATATTTACCACTAGTGTTTAGAAAAGTTATCATGTCTGCAATCTTGTACTCTGAATAACTACTATGAAGACAACAGTATGCATTATATTAATTATTGTGGCTGTCCTACTAATGTGTTTTGAAACTATCTCATTGTTATTTCTTATTAAAAGTAATAAAGTTATAAAAAATTTAAAAAATGAATTACAAGCTTAGAAATTACCCTAAATATGAATAATGATGTTTTTATCATTTGATTTGGGAAAGATTGTAAACTTTTGACACTTTATAGATTGTCCTTCCACTTTTTTTACATGTAAGTATCATATTTAACAGTATATATAGGGCCCGCTAAATAGCTCAGCAGACTAAAGCACCTGCTTAGGCAGAGCACAGCAGCCGGTTTCAATTCACGTCGGCTCCACCTGCAGGGTTTGCTGAGAGGAGATTGAGTTTGGGTGTGATGGCACTGCCCATAATCCCTGCACTTGGGAGGCTGAAAACAGAATCACTATGAGTCCAATCTACTACTCTGTATTCCCTGTACCAAATACAAAGGAAAAAAAAGTATATATTCCATGTGTTATGTGTATGGCTTTAAGCTAGGAATTTATTATAAACAATTGTGCCATTATGACTAATTGTCATTGATTTATCATTTAAATTTGAAATTTTAGCACTCAAGAATACCTTCATTGTAGTCATTTTCTTGTTTATTTTTATTTATTTATTTATTTTTTGTATTTTTTAGGGAAGGGGCTACAGGGTGCTCAGGGTCTTACTACTAGATCGGACTTGTAGTGATTCGCCTGTTTACAGCCTCCCAAGAGCTGGGAGTACAGGCAGGCACCACCAGAACCAGTCTCAATTGCTGTCTCAATGCACCTCAGGGGCAGGGCTGGCAGGGTAGGCCCAAGGTTGGAAGCCCTGGCCCCTGCGCCTGCTTGCAGGCTCTTTAATCTGCTGAGCTATTTGGCAGCCCTCTTCTTTTTTTTTTGCGGAACCAGAGATTGAACTCAGGTTCTTGCATTTGCTAGGCAAGCACTTATTTACTGAGCTATCTCCCCAGCCCCCACTTCTTTATTTTAAAGAAAAAATAAACACTAAAAACAATGGTATAAAATTTTAACAAAGATTGTAGGAGAGGGGCTGGGAAGATAGCTCACAGGTCTAAGTACCTGCCTGGCAAGCACAAGGATGTGGGTTCCATCCCTGATATCACATGCTATGCCAGCCCCAGAATCTGAGGCACACTGTGCTGGCCACTGAAACCAGGCATGGTGACACATGCCTGTAATCCCAGCACTGGGAAGGCTGAGACAGGAAAATCATTAGGAGTCTGAGCTGCATAGTAAGACCTTATACCAAATAAATAAAAGGTTAAAAACAAAAATGATTGCTGAAGAATAATAATGGTTAGTACGTTACATATTGTTATCTTCAAAGTAGTTACTCATAAGACATAGGAATAAAAATTAATCAAACATTATAGGCATCATAAATGTTTCCTTTCAATGAGCTAATAGCAATTAGTAGTTTTAACTGTCATGTGTGTGTGTGTCAGTATATATTTATATATTTTTTTTCTTTTCCCTTCCCTTTCTCCTTTCTCCCATTCCAGTTTCTCTTCTTTTGAGCATTTTTGTCCCATTTCACTATGTCTGTTATACATTTTGGGTCTTATATTTTCTCTTTTAATTTCTCACACTAGGGAGATAATACAACATTTATACGTGTTTTATTTTACTTAAGAGTATGGACTCCAAAGTCACATCCATTTCCCTATAAATGTCTCAAATTTATCCCTTTTTATGACTTAAGTAGTACTTCACTGTATAAAAATACAACATTTTAAAACTCCATTCCTTGGTTAATGGGCATTTGGGTTATTTCCAGGATTTTGCTGTGACCAATTATTCTGCTATAAACATGGGTACGCATAAGTCACTGTGTTTAATGTTTTTAATTTTTCTGGGAAAATACCTAGAAGAGGAATAGCTGGGTTAAGTGGGACCTGTAATCCTAGTTTTTTTTATTTGCATCTGTCAAATGTGTCATCATTTTCTTGCAGCTACGGTATGCTACCAAAACACAATTAAGTGGATTTGTTTTGAACTTTCTGGTAGAGACTTAGCAGTTTTTTCTGCTTTTCCAAAGTATGTTCCACCTAAGCTTTTTTCTGTTTTATAAACTACATGTCTACTAATTTTAATGGCTTTTAATAGCAAACATTAAATTTTTACTTTAAGTTGCATCAACATATCCACTTCTGTTTTGTGTATTGAAATATTTCCTCAAGAGTCTCAAAAGTAGAATTGCTACATAAGGAAATACGCCTTTTGTTTTTGTTCTGGAGATTGAGTCTTTGCACTGAACTGAATCTCCCAGCTGGTTGCTGTGTTGTGTTGTATTGCACTGTGTTGTGTTTGCAATAGGTTCTCTCCAAATTGCCCAGGCTGCGTCCAAACTTAGGATCCTGTGTCAACTCCCAGGATGGTAGGGTAGGGGATACCGTCATGCCCAGGTTGGATGTGGCTATTTTGTATCTCTTTCTGTAGTATCCCAAACTTTTATAATTCCTTCAGATTAATTTGATGAGTAAAAAAAAAAAATGATAGTTTTTATGTTAGTAGCAGGGACCACAGTTTGATCCCTGGCACCACATGCCACACCAACCCCATCCCAGGGTGGGCTGAGCCAGCCACAAAAAAAGAAAAAGAAAAAACACTATATTGTGATATATTTTCTGTCTGTGTCTCTTTGTATAATTTCCCATTCATAGTCATTGTCCATTTACCTTTATAACAAGTTTAAAAATAAGTAAAACTATGGATCTAATTCCACTCTTCTTAAACCTTAATTCTTATTCTAAAATTAAGTCCTGATCTTATCTCCAGATTTTGATTAATATTTGTGTTAATTTATTCCCATTTATACTAATGATACATGCCATAAGTATTTCTCTCAGTTACCTTTTTCTTGTTGCTGAGACAAAATACCTGACACCCAAAATGAACTAAGGGAAGGTTTATTTAGCTCACAGTTTGTGGAGGTTGCAGTCCATACTGGTTGGCTCCAAGGCAGAGTGGCAAGTGGCAGAGGGCAGCAAATTTAGCAAAACAGCAAGAGCAAATGGGAGGAGGAGGGGCAACAATGACAGCAGGGAGCAAGTCTGTCTCCCTGTGTTGCATTCAGTCTGTCTGCCTCAAGCCAGGTGTAGCGTTCATATCCATAATCCCAGCACTGGATCATGAATTAATCACAAAGTCTAGAGGCCTGCTCCAGTGACTATGAAGTTTTGGTGGGACAACTAGATACAAACCATAACAGTGTCAGACTGTCCAATTTTAAATTTCAGTAACATCAAAATGTTTTGCCATTCCTTCTCTGTCGTCATGACATCAGTTTGTAGGCTTTTCATTTACTCTGATGAAATGATGAAAGAGGCAAGTGTGACCTGGAAATGTATGTACAGCATTGTTTTACTTCTTAAAAATCTCAGTCTGTAAGCAATGATTATAATTTACAATAGTTGTGGATTAAAGTGCCTATGAGCAGGCACAGGGGCTGAGGGTTCAATCCCCCGGCCTGCTGTGTGGGCCCCACCCCTGGGGCACACTGAGACAGCAATTGAGACTGGGCGTGGTGGCTCGAACCTGTAATCCCAGCTCTTGGGAGGCTGTAAACAGACGGATCACTATGAGTCTGATCTAGTAGTGAGACCCTAAACCCCCTATAGACCCTTCCCTAAAATAAAAAACAAAAAAAATTCACAATAGTTAAAAGATTTTTGCTGATAAATAGTACATGAAGCCAAGCATGGTGCCATATGCCTATAAACGCTGCTGCTCTGGAGGCTGAGATAGGATTGTTTGAGCTTACAAGACTGGGCAACACAGTGAGACCCCCATTTCAAAAAATTAAAAATACAATGATTTTAAATAAAGGTGTTTAACACTATTTTGTTCCTGCAACCAGTTACTTACTTTTTTGTTTATTCAGGTTCTTTTATAGTGAAGCAGTAATTTGGCTAGATTGAATCTTTTTTTTCTGAGTTTGTTAACTAAAGTAATTTTTAAACTTTTTTGTGAGATTCTTTTTGGTGGTTGGCTCAGACTGATTGAAGGGTGGATCTAGTGCAGCATGTGGAGCTGGGGATTACTGTGGTCCCCTGCGCTTGACCGAGTTTGCCCAAGCAGGCACTTTAAACAACTGAGCGAACTTGCAAGCCCCCCACCCACTTTTTTGAAACTTCATGATAGAAAATTTAAACAGTAAAAATAATACAGTAAACTCTCAAGTGCTGCACTTCTCACCCACTGGTAGCAGTTATTGACACATAAAAGTAAATCTGAGACATCACGATTTCACCCGTAGGTATTTTAGTATATGTAGTTAACTATTTTTAGTGTGTTTGGTTGTTGCAGCTTGGACTCATGGTGACCCTCCTAATTTCAGCGTCTCCAGTGCTGGGTTTATACTTGTGTGCCTCTGTGCCATAATTCTGGCCTCTGGGGGCAGTGCTGGCGTGGCACATGGTGCCCGGATTGAACCCTGGTCTCTGTGCTTGCCTAAACTTGTCTAAACAGGAGCTTTAGACCACTGAGCTATCTCACAGGCCCTATAGTTAACAATTTAAAAAACAATCCTATTATCATACCTGACAGTAAAAATTTCAACATATATTGTTTACATTTACTTATCTTTATGTCTTTTTTACAGTTATGTTTTTTTCAAATCTAGATCCAAACTGTCCTCCCCACATTGTATTTTGGCCCATATGTAATGTTTAATTTAACGAACTATTTATGTATAACATACTCTTGCTATTTTCTATTGTATTGTATGTTTTTAAAATGGCTGAAATCTGCAGAATTCATTTTATAGTCTAGTAGTTTGTAGTAGATTGTAGTTCACCATTGGAAAAACACATAAAGGTGTGCTTTTAGATCAGTAGCTTCCTAGTAAACAAGCTTTGCATTACTTGATTCATCCTGACTATTGGCCTTAGTTCTATCCCAGTATGGCTGTGAAATAGGAAACAGTGAACATGTCTGTCAGTTATGTTGCGTTTCTGAAATATAGGTCTGTTCTCCCGTAGTAGAACGTTTCATAATCTGGTGTGGGGAGTGGAGGTGTAGTACTAACTGCCCATGGGGGAGCCTGGTAGTCTCCCGGGGAGATTTACTCACCACTCTCCCTTTTGGCTGGCTAAGATTTGTAAAAGTTCTCTTCGAATATTCTGCTTCCATTTTGTCAAGCAGTAATTTCTAGTTGTATAATATTTTAAAATACATAGAATTGCTTTATAAAGAAAATTTAAAAACTAACTACTGATAGAAAAATCAGTTCAGTATAAAAATGTCTTGTTTTTACCAGTTAAGGCTTAAATGAATAATTGCTTTAAGAGATTACCTTTTTCTATAAGAAATGACCATTATTATTAATCATTATGGAGAAGGTGGGTCTTCCTTTATTTGCACACTTAGTTAAATTTAAAAGTAGGAGGAATTAAAATTTGTTTTATTAGCTGGTTGTAGATAACTGCTGATGTTCAGTACAATAGGATATCAATAAAAAAGTATATTATCACTAGGAAAAGATATACAAGGCATATTAGAGGGTTTTGGAGGGGTTTTGGTACTGGGAACCAAACTCAAGACCTTATGTTTGTCAGGCAGGGGCTTGTGCTGCCGAACTATATCACCAGCACGACATTAGGTTTTATTTTATTTTTTTTTAAATATTTGGGTTTTAGGGAAGGGTCTATAGTGTGTTCAGGGTCTCACTACTAGTTCGGACTCATAGTGATCTGCCTGTTCACAGCCTCCCAAGAGCTGGGATTACCGACACGCACCACCACACTCAGTCTCAAATGGTGTCTCAGCTCGCCCCAGAGGGCAGGACCAGTACAGCAGGCCCAAAGATCCAACCCCTGGCCCCTCTGCCTGCTTGCACGCACTTTAATCAAATGAGCTATTTGGCTGGCCCTGCTATTATGTTTTTAAAAAGGCTAATTGGGGGTCAGGGAGATATATTGGCGGCCTAAGCACCTACCTGGCAAGTACAAAGTCCCGAGTGTGGTCACCGCTATATGGTGGTACATGCCTGTAATTCCAGCTCTGGGGAGGCTGAAGCAGGAGGAGCACTACAAATCTAAACTGCGTAACAGGATCTGGTATCAAATGAAAAAAAAAGATCTTTCAAGACGAACTGTAAAGCACTGTACCCATTATGATTTTTACATATCTTTGTGTACTTCTACTACTGTTTTATTTTTGTATTGTTTGTTTTTGGTGCGCATGTCCTACCATTGAGTCGCACCCTTGGCCCATGTGTTGTTTTTAATAAAAAGTGAATATTGGCAATAAGCATTAATATTTTAAAATTTCAACATACATGCATATCAATATCAGGGCAGCGCTGGGAGTTGTAGATTAATGATATAGCACTTAGTTGGTATGTGTAAGGCATTGAGTTAGTTTCTTAGCACTGTGGGAAAAATAATTTTCCAAATTAATTATGTAATGTACAGTTACGTGTGTTGGCCTTGAAAAATATGTACTATGAGATTATGAAACAAGTAAACTGATAGTGAGTAGAATAAGTTACTCTGTAAATATGTTTTCAGTATATTCCTGCAGCTGATGTGCATGAAATATTATAGAGTAATATGAATTAAAATTTTGGAAGGAACTGTACCTTACATATTCTTTTGTGTTTCTTTTATAATCAGCAAAACATTTATTCTGAAAAAACCAAGGTTGGGTTGTTCTAATTTTTATACAGGTACTCACACTTTTTCTTCATATTTATGTCTCCCTTTAGGCTGCTTCAGAGAACTCTGTGCTTTGTGTTGGGTGCTGCATATCCGTGATAATTTATCCTACAGTTGTAGGCAGTATCAGAAAGCAAGAGAAAATATGAAGAGAGAAAAGGTATTTATCAGCATGAAAATAAGAAAAAGAACAAATATGACTTGGAAAATTATTGCCTAATAGAAAACTGTATTCTTTCTCACATGATTTCCTTTTGAACTCATGCTGACCTATTCATCTAAACTGAAAAGGCAATGAATCTTCTCAATATCCATGTAGGACCTTGAAGTGGAGTTTGATTCTTGCGTGGTTGAGCACTGTCTTGATGCAGTGGAATGGGCTTGTCGAATGCTACCTTTCTCTCGGTTTTTTAATACTGAAGAACTTATTCAAGATACAATTTTGAGCCTAATTGGAGAACTGCCACCAATCAGAAAGGTAATGTGATTGTAGGTGGAAATAAACTAAAACTGAATCAGAGACATTATGTTTGGCTTTTTTTTACTTGGCATAGTATCTTTGTAGAGATAGCATGACAGAAAGGGGGAGGTGTTGGTTAAAAAGTCCAGACTTTGATTTACAAGACAGATGAATTCTGGGCAGCTAACATACAATATTGTAACTGTAGTTAATACTATTGTATTGTTTACCTGAGATTTTGTACGGGGGAGATTTTAAGTGTCCTCACCTCTTCCCACATGCGATAATAACCGTAAAAACTATAAGCACGATGTGTTTATTTGGCTGTGGTAATTACACATTATACCCATGAATAAATACTTTGTCAATTAAACATTTTTAAAAAATGTAACGGGAAAAATGTTAAGAGTAACTTGAATTCACAGACTCATTCTTAAGGAGTCTTCAGTCCAACATCAGAAAGATTAGAACTGAATATGTTTTTATATATTGAGTTAACGTATTTCAGAAATGAAAAAGGGGGAAATGATGTTGCTCATAAAACTCTAAAACTTTTTCTGAAGGTAGCAGAAATTTTCGTGAAAGCATTTCCCAATCCAGAGGATGTGAGAGTTCCTTTACGAGAAAAATACCACTCTCTTCAGCAGAGACTCAGACACTGTGTTGTGAAAGGTATTTGTTCTTTCTTAGCTGTCTAATAGATAAAGTGCTCTTCTGTGGAAGCACTTATTTTCTGCCATTCATGTATCTGGAATTTTTTGCTTTTCCCTAGAGACAAGAGTGTGAGGTCAGCACCTTCCTGCTCTGCAGAGCTAATTCTGTGGTTGTAGAGCCAGGTAGAGCTGACTCTCGGTCATAACTCTGTTAATCAGTGACTGTGTGACCTTCAGCGAGCCACTCAGTCTCTCTCAACCTCCTTTCCTTATTTGTAAAATGAATATGTTTTTATCTACCTTATGAATGTGTACTGAGAGGATTAAACAAGATGCATAAAATAAGCACATAGGCTGGTTGTGGTGGCACAAGCTTATAGTCCCATCTACTTGGGAGGCTGACATAGGAGGATCGCTTGAGCCTATAAGTTCAGTCTAGCCTAGACAACATAGACAGATTCCATCTCTTAACTAAGCAGATCCAGACAGAGAGGACTGGGACCATACTTTGTTTGGACTATTGAAGATATGTATAGTATTCCTTCTCATTACTTTTCTTTTTGTTTATTTGAGACTGTGTTGCCCAAGCTTACCTCAGATTCCATCCTCCTGCCTCTCAGCCTCTGCATCAGCAAGATTTATAGGTGTGTGCCACTCTCACCCACCTCCAGTTTAAACCATTTTTAAGTGTGTAATTCTGTGGCATAAAGTACATTTACAATGGTGTGTCTTTAAAATTTTTGTACTTTTGGGGTTGAGGATTGAACCCAGGGCTTCTCACATATCTCTCATGTTTTCCAATGAATATTCAGTAAGACACAATCATAACAATAAGATAAATCGTAGTTGTTAGGTTTTGTGTCCCCACAGGGAACCACAATTTGGTCCTTCATGTCTTGAGTTGAAGCATTTTAATGAACCACCAGCCTTTTGTTCTCTGCTTCTAGGACCCCAGACTGAGGAAATGATGTCTGTTGTCATGCATTCTGCCCATAAAGTGAGGGGGAAAGCCCTAAAACGTGTGCAGAGAAATATAGGTTCTTTCGAGATGAATATTTGGGAACCAGTTGAGGAAGAGAGACCAGATGAGATTCCAGGTTTCGACGGGCTTTCCCTGGGGACTAGCTTGAGTAGAAGCACCCTCACAGAACTGGGCAATTGTGTGGTGCACAGTGACGCAGATAGCTTCTCTGAAGCATTGTCAGTTGAAGAGAAAAACAGGCTACCTTTCTACTACAGGTACAGTTGAACTTTCCTAATACAGACACTAACTTTGGAAGAAAACGTTTTCATTGTTTCCGTGTAAGTGATGCATGAGTTTTGATCCCAGCAACCCTTGCAGGTTGAACTCTAATATAAAAGATAAGTGCTAAGCTCCCTACTCACAGGGTAGTGAGTATAATATGAGATGTACAAGTGCGCTAAAAATACTGTGTAGAATTACTGTGAAATATAAATGAATTTCCATCCTTTTTTGTTTTCCTTCTCTTTGTTTTTGTGTTGCTGGTATGGTCGCTTCACGTGCTAAGCGAGAGGCTTCTGCTGCGCTACACCCCCAGCCTTCAAACATAAGCGAATGTAGTATAGACGTGGGTCGTCCCATGCCTACAATATCTTATTATAAATGTGCAAGTATTTCTTTTTAAAACAGAAAAGACCCAGAAAGTGCAAAGCACTCTGGTCCCACCACACTTCAGATAAGGAGCAGTCAGCCTGTTAGCTTGGTGCAACTCAGCCTTATCCCTGTTAAGGGTTTTCTGGGCAGGAACTTAAACATTTGTCTTTGAAACATGTCTTAATTTGTTGGGCAATTCTTGCTTGTTGTCTAAACCCATATCATAGTGATTTAAACTGATTTTTTAAATAATTTCAGTAACTGCAATGCAGCTTGTCCTTATAATTTAAAGATTATATAATCATCTCGGCAGTAATGTTGTGTAAGTGAAATTTTCACATCGATTCCACACATTGCTCTTTGAAATGACGTGCTTGTTGCACCACGCAGCTGTGCTTGCGTGTTGGCACGGGAGTGCCCTGCTGGCCGCTCACTGTGCGTCCTCAGTGCGTAACACCTTAGCGCAGTAATGTGGAGAGATCTGAGGGCCTGTGTTCTGCCCTAGGGAACACATTGATCTTTTTTTGTTGTTGTTATAATAATGCTGGGAATTGAACCCTGGGGGTCATGAATGCTAGGCAAGCACACTACCACTGAGCTGCACCTTTATTTTAATGTATTTTAAGTTTACAAAGCTGTGTGTTTTATTCAGTTTAGTTGATCCTTAAAATAATAAAAACAGTAATTATAACAAATATGAATAAAATAGCAACAAGGTCCCAACTGCTACTTAATGCCCATTTTACAATACAATCTTCGGTGAGTGAAATCAATCATTTGAGCTAGGTAAATATTTCATAATAGTAAAACGAGTTCACAATGATGAATTAATTTGCCCAAGTTCATCTAACTTGAGCTACACTTTTATACTCACCTAAGAGCCCTGCATAAAAAAAAAATCGAGCCTTTATTTCTGTATCCTCTTCGTACTTTGCCTCATTCAGATGAAGGATACCATGCAGCATTAAGCATGTAATATTTAAGTTTGTGTTTGTTTCACTCAACATTATATTCCCCAAGATGATTGTGAACTGCACAAACTACAAACATGTACTAAGAAAATGAAAAATTGAAAAAAATTGAAAGCAGTTGTGTTTAACACCTAGGAGTCTAACAAGTTTTATACCAGCTAAAGGTGTTCAAAAATGCTCTCAGCATTTGTATGGTAAAATAACAAAGAGAAGTCCTACTTATGGCATTGAGATGTAAGGGTGACGGAAGGGGTAGCCCCGAGAAACCCTAAATTCAGATGTTTATTGGTACGTTGTGACTTTTTGATTTTTCTATTCCTAAATTTTAATATGTTAAACTTTTACTACCCTCTGCAAAATTCTTTTTCTTTGATTGAGTTTGGTGAACACATTTTAGTTTCTTTTTTTTTTTTATTTTTTTAAATTTTATTTTATTTATTTATTTGTTTGCTTGTTGTGTTTGTTTGTTTCTTTCTTTATTTATTTTGTGGCTGGCTCAGCCTGCCCTGGTGGTGGGGCTGGCACAGCATGTGGTGCCGGGGATCGAACCGCAGTCCCTGCAGTTGCCTGAGCTTTCCTAAGCAGGCGCTTTAGACCACTGAACCATCTCGCCGGCCCCAACAATTTATTTATTTTTATTTTATTTATTTATTTTTTGAAGAACCGGGGATTGAACTCAGGACCTTGCACTTACCAGGCAGGCACTTGTGCCCCTGAGCTATCTCTCCAGTCCACATTATAGTTTCTTTTAACAAATTTTGATATTAACATGTTATATTTTTTATCCTTACATACTAACTTTAGTTTATATTCCCTCATATGAATAATAGGTAATTGAACACTGAAAAGATCCATAACTTAATGAGTAGAGAATTCTCTTTTAAACACTTCTAGGGATGGAACCCAAGTCCTTTGCCCTGAGCTACACTACCCCCTGTGGCTCTTCATGAATTTTTCAGACAGTCTCACCTACTCACTAAGTTCCCAGGATGGGGCTCAAACAAATGAACCTCCTACACCTTAACTATAATTCCAAGTGTTTGGATTACAGGTCTGTACTATCATCCTCAGTAGTGGCAAGAATTTTGGGGGGACAAGTAGATGGCTTGAGGCAACAAAGGTCTAGGTCTCACTACATACTTCAGGCTGGTCTTGAACTCACTAAGTGGCCCAGGCTAACCTTGAACTCAGGGTGATCCTCCTGCCTCAGCCTCTTGAGTGCTGGAATTGTGACACCATGAATTAATTTTTAATGTTAATTCTAATATCTGTCTTAGAAGTTAAATGATCAGTAATTTTTTCTTTTTCTTTTTTGCTCTAGGAATACCCCAAATAACTCAGAACTATTAGTTGATCAACCCAGTAATAGAAAGAAAATTTGTGATCAGAAAGAAAGCTGTATAAAAAAAGATCACAAAACGTTATCACAAAATATACTTCCTATAATAGGTATTTGGGAATTTGAGCGAGATGATGATGAATATATTAAATTCCTTGATCTCTTTTTGAGTTATGTTCTTGAAAGAGACCTAGTCAGTTCCAGAGATCCTGGCATTCCATTTCTAACTAGTTTTTCTGGACAGCTTAGGGAACATGAACTTAATTCCTTACTTTTTGACATACGTACAACATTAAAGCGACGTCAGAGCAAAACTGAAAGTCTCAGTGTGTTCAGAGCTGGCTCCTGCTTTGTTGCTGTTCCTGAGCCATATGAACTTGAAAAATCATCTGCTTTAGATGATAAAGACACTGTAAGTGTAAACAGGCAGGCACTTTCAGCGTTGGAACTAGTTAATAGAAAGATCAGACCAGATTTAGAGAATCCATCAAATGAAGGCACTAAAAGTAAAGAAAAAGAAGGATTATTTGGTTTAAAACAGAAGTCAATTTACAGAATTAAAGATGGTAATCAAGAGAAATCTCTAATCCAGGAATCTTCAAAACATAAATTTTGGACTCCAACGCCTATTAAAACTAGAAAATGCAGTTTCCGAGCTATTGAGTGCAGTGATGTTAACCCTCAGGAGGATCTTCCTCTGGTGCTGGAGAGCACGTACGGCAGTGTAGGAAGGCTGCTGGAGTGGATGGTGCGGTGGTCGGATCGCAGGCTCCGCTGTGAGTCCAGCAGCGCTCGGTCGTCCTCTGAGTACAGTGCAGTTATTCGTGTAAAGAGCTCTACAGCTGCCATTCTTACATCTTTGTGGCTTTTGGATCAACCTTATTCTGCAACATATAAGGCAAAAAATAAGGTAAGGACATCAGCTATTACAAATAAGAAATGTCATTTTTAAATTATAACTATTTCACCACCTATGAAGAATCACTAAGTAATGGAAATGAGACAATAATGAATACTCTGTATACCTAATGTATACAGAGTAGTTTTTTTCTTAAAGGGGTTCCTTTAATTCTTACAAAAAAAATAAATAAATAAAGAGATGCCATCAAGTTTCGAGGTTTTATATGTGTTTACAGAAAGGAAAAGGGAACTGGGTGTAGTAGCACATGCTTATAATTCCAGCACTGTGGGAGACAAGACAGGAGGATCTGAGTTCCAAAAAAAGGTTGAAAAACCTGTAGAAAAGGAGATGAGCTAGGTGTGGTGGCCCACACCTATAATCCGAGCACTCAGAGCCTTAGGCAGAAGGATCCCTTTGAGTACCAGGCCAGCCTGGCCAACATACTGAAGTCAAACCCAGCCTGAGCTATGCAGTGAGACCCAACCTCAAAAAAATTTTTTTTCTTAAAGAAAAAGATGAGCATCAGTAGCAAAATAATTCTGATTAATCTTTCTTTTCTGTAATAAATGTCAAGTGCCTTCCGGCTAGTTTATTCTAGGTTGAAGGGTATAAGAGTATATGTATGTGAGAATTATTTAAATTTTTATATTGTTGCTTTTATGGGTTTTTCTCTTTTGTAGTGCTTAAGATACACAGTGTATGTGAAATAATATTTATCTTTTGTATAGCTAAGTAATACATGTGTAAGTAAATGAGACAAAAAGAGAGCCATCCCTAGGGCCTGCTTACGCATAGCTCAGCAGCTGTGGAGGCCCCACCCCCAGGGCACACTGAGACAGCGATTCAGACTGGGCGTGGTGGTGCCTTCCTGTAATACCAGTGCTTGGGAGGCTGAAAATAGGAGAATCAGTATAAGTCCGATCTGTGTGAAACCCTGTAGACTCTGTCCTAAATACATTAAAAAAAGAGATCCATCCCTTATATTTTAGCTGCATATATTTTTGTCCATTGTGTAATTTTGAAATTACTACTAAATGTGTTTGTAACAACAAAGAGAAACAAGAACATTCTCTTTGTGTTGTCATCGTTGGGCTGAGGAGATAGCTCAGAGCTCCGTCTGCTTGGCAAGTGCTAGAACGTGGGCCTCTGCTGAGCTGGCCACCAAAGCTGGGCATGGTAGGATACGCCTGTAATCCCAGTGCTGGGGAGGCTGAGACAGGAGGATCACTACAAGGCTAAGCTGCATAGTGAGATCCTATACCAAATACACAAATAAGAGAAAACAAATAATGCAAATTTATTGTCATTATTGTGTGGCCTGAACAACGACACTATAGTTTTTAAACTTGGTAGAATAATTTCCTTTGTAGGCCATGTGGGAAGTGAGATTTGCTTTCTCCAGGTAGAATAAAGACTTGATCATTGCTTCAGCAACAAGAATGAGTTATGTAAGAGCTGCAATTGCTTGATAAATAAGAGATTAGAAAAAGTTTACAGAAAGTTTGAATAATTTAAAAATATAAGGCAAAATTGTTCAATATTGGTTATAAATTGTTTGTTTTAGGTGCCAGAGAATCAGTGTACCATGACTCAGATGAAACCCAGTATCCAGAGGGACAGTAACACTGATGCTGGCTGTTTAGCTGCAGGGACAACTCAAGGTGGAACTGAAGAAAATAAGGACTGGGATCAGTTTAGTCGAAGTATCCTCAAGTGAGTTTTTGCTTATACCCTCTTTTTCAATAGAAATTGATTAGTGTTTGGATTAATGTGAAGAATTAAAGCCTTAGAAATGAAAGGAATGAACATTTCTTGAATTAGAGAAATAAGAAGTGAGCTTTCTTTTTGTGCTTGTATTGGGAGCCTTGCACATGCTGTGTGAGCACTACCTGTACCCTCAGCTAGGAGGTGAGATGAAGTTCTTCCGTGATTGATTGTAAGGTGCACTTTTCTATTGATCTATCATGTGTCTCTGAGAGAGAATTTAATTCATCCTGTGAGAGGCCGTTATTATACTATTTCCCATGTCACTCATTTTTATATATGATGCAGTGTTAAGAGTAATAAATCGCTGAATACTATGTTATTTAGTTTTCCATCAGTATAATGAAGTACCTGCTATAACCAACTTGAATGAAGAGGGCTTTGACCTACATTTTTGGAAGTTCTGACTCCATAATTAGTTGACCTCATTGCTTAGGGTTGTGGTGAGGCAGTACTTCATGATAGGTGTGCACAGCGGAATAAAACCACTCACACCCTGGTCAGAAAACAAAACAGGAAGGGGCCAGGGTCCCACAGTTTCCCTTGAAATCAACCCTTGGTGATATAAAGACCTCTTAGAAGGCCCAGTTCCTAAAGGCTTTACCTCTCTTAGTAGCACTGTCCTATGGACAAAATCTTTCAAAGCACATGAATCTTCTGGGAGAAGATTCATAAAATAAAGATTCACAAAATAAAGGTAAGGAGAAGCACTTAACAATATGAAAGTCCCTTTGTGAGAGTGGTGACTTTAGATAAATTGAAATTATTCTAGTCTTTCAAAATGAGGATGTTCATTCCTTCATCCAGTCATTGACCTTTTTTAAAACTTTTATGAAGCAGAAATTTAACAAAGACTTAATAAATAAATATAAAAATTATGTTTGTTTCCAAAAAGTAAAATCAAAAGGAAGTCGTTTGCAGAAATGAGGTGTAATAGTCATTGCTATATTTTTATCAGTAGTATGTCAACTGAAGCAGAAGACCCTGAAGTAAAAGAAGTCAGTGAGGAGGTTATTTTTATCACTCGTAATACTGAAAAAGAATTTATGGATACCAATGAGAATATTTTACAAGTAGAAATGCTTACACGAGAAGGAATGGAAATGCACATAGCAGATTGTGAAGGTCAGTTGATGTAGAGCCTCTTTTTCTCTGGCTTTTTTGCAGGTGGTGACTGATACTGCCTGAAAAAACTTATTTAGCCTTCTTATGTCTAAGTTATTATGTCTGTAATAGCCTAAAAGTAAATATTGTTATATTTATGAGTGAGTTAGTACATTAACTGATAATTTGGTTTTTAATAAAACCAAGAAGTCGTGCATTTTTGTGTTGGTAGTTCTTTTACAGATTTTGGGTCTCTTGCCCTGCCTATGGAATAATTTGGGTTTTTTTGTTTTTGTTTTTGGCGGAACTGGGGATTGAACTCAGGCCCTTATGCTTGCCAGGCAAGCACTTATTCTACTCAGCTATCTCCCCAGCCCTGGGTTTTTTAATACAAGTGAACCAATTCTATGAGCCATTCCACAGCAGCCATTCTTAAAGCAGAAAGTCTCAGAGCTCTACATGGAATTATATAGAATGAAACAGCCTGTGAAGGCTTATGTGGGATTTACTTGATGGAGAGATCTCCAGGTGTTTCTAAATATTTTTGCAAAGGAGATAGAAATATTTCTGTCATTATATTCATTTCCTATAATATTTCTTAAACATTTAAAAAATGCAAAATAGTGTATTTCAAATCATCAGTTTTCTCTTTCTCTTTTATTTTCCTCCAGAAGAACCTGTTGGAAGGCCCACTATAGCCATTTGCATGCAGACGGTACCGCAGCAGTTAGAAAAAGTAAGTTGTTAATAGTGGATAAAGTTATTCAACTTTTGGATGGGGGTGGTGGTACATGTCTGTAATCTCTAGGTTGATGAGGCAGGATCATCTCAAAGTCAAACCCAGCCTGGGAAATATAGCAAATAGCAATATCTCTCAAAATAAAAAAAGCTGAGTGTGGTGGCACACACCTGTAATCCCAGCACTTGGGAGGCTGAGGCAGGAGGATCAGTGCAAATTTGAGACCAGCCTGACTACAAAAGTGAGGTCAAGGCCAGCCTGAACTGCATAGCAAGACCCTGTCTCAAAAAGACAAAAATAAACAACAAAATAAATAAATAAATAATAAATAATAAAATAAAAATGATACCGTTACTCTATAACATGGATATTTGAGCCTAACATCATTGTCTTTCTGAATATCAAACATCTTAGACTTAAATTTGAGTTAGTATTTTCCATTACAAGCTTTTCTTCTGGAAGGCTAAGAATATAAGTTTACAGACCAAAAATTGGAGAAAAAGAAGAACTACAAGGACAGCCAATATTTTGGCCCTAGCCCTTCAAGGTCAGTGAGGACTCAGGACAGAGCAGAACCTGTGCTGTAACATCGTATAACTCAGTGGTTTCCCGAATTTTCTGTTCAAGGAGATTATGGGGCCACAGAGGAAAGATATTGAAGGTGTCTAGTGTGCCTAAGGAGAGTTACCTAGAGAGAAAACTTTCATGCTTTCAGAGAGCAAACTGGTCAAACAATGGCCATGACTCATCCAGATGGCTGACACTGTCAACACTTATACAAAGCACTGTACATGGTTTCAAAGTTAATCCTGAGGGGATTTGACTGACTTTGGAAGATACAAAGTTAACATGTTTTGTTATACAGATCTTGCTGTAACTTGCCCTTAACCACCCAGCAGAAAAGCTAGATTAGTATGCTGAGCTGTAGAAGACTTAAATCAGTATCTTCCAACATTGCCAGTTTCACCAGTAACCCACTGCAATTCTGGAACATTGGGATATGTGTACAATTACTTTCTCTTAGTTCAAAGAGAAGAAATTTTTTTTACCAATATCGATTAGAAAATTTATCACGTCTACACCTCGTGCTCTGTATAACTACCACAAGGGCAACAATATGCATTGTATCAATTATGGTGAATGTACTACCAACATGTTTTGAAATTGTCATATTGTTATTTCTTATTAAAAGTAATAAAAAATAAAAATTAGAAAAAATGATCTAGGAATGTAGCTCAGTGAGAAGGTCTAGCGTTCAGTCTCCATAGAGGGAAAAAAAAAAGACTGAAAAAAAAAAAATGTTCAGGGTGTAAGGGAGAATTTCTGCCCTTTCCTCCACCCTTGTTTTTTTTTTTTTTTTTTTTTTTTTTTTTTGCGGGACCAAGGTTCAAACTCACGACCTTGCGCTTGCCAGGCAGGCATTTGTGCCATGGAACTATCTCTCGAGCCCCTCCACCTTTACATTCCAACAATGTGGAGGGGTAGGAGGATCACTGCAAGTTCAAGGCCAGCCTGAGCTACATAGGGAGACACTGCCACCAAAAACAATTAGTTTTTGTTGTATATCACTGTTATGCATCAAAACAAGACATTTATATGGATCATAGAATATAGGCATGCCACGTGGCATTTTTCTTTCTTTAAAATTCTGTTACATATCCGATAATTTTTAAAAGTGCATTTTTTCGTTTCCTGAACTGCTGTAGCAAGTTAATTTAATGATAAAAATATCCTTTATTTACAATATAATTCAGTGTGATTGCAGGTTTTTTTTTTTAAAAGTGGGGATTACACACAGGTTTTCTCACTGAGCTATATCCCCGTCTTCTCTTTTTTTTCTTATCTCTCTCTCTCTTTCTCGCTCTGTTTTTGCCTTTTATGTTTATGCCTTTTATGAGCTGAGTTGCTCAAATGGAACTAAAGTTTGAAATCCCCTCTGCCTCTCAAATGCCGAGATTACAGGTGTGCACCACCATGCCTGAGTATTTTTGCAGCTATTTACACTTTTTGTATTATTTTCCCTAAGTTCTATACACTGAAATTCCATTCAGAGCATAGGCATTTCCAGGGATGGTAACAATACTTTTAAAAAGAATTCGTTTTTCTTGATTTTGTAGTTGTTTTCATGGGCTAAGTAATACTCATGTCACTGTATATATAATTAATAATGTGTGTTAATCACTGTCATCATCTTGTCTTTGTGTCTTTACATGCATAGTACCTTAGAGGAATGGACCAAAAGCGATTTACACAATATAAATGACTCAGAGTACATTTTAGTGCTTGATTTTTCACTTGCTTTTAGATTGTTGTTACTCTAGGTAAATGGCTAGTCCGAAACCAAAGTATACCCATTACAGTAATACCTGTTTGCTTCTCCTCTTTGCATTTTGTGTACTATTAATTTTAACAGCAGTCCATGGAAGAGGTTTGGTGTCCAAGGGAAGAACCATTGGAGACAAATGTGGAGGGAAAATCTGAACCACGAGGGTAAGGAGATAAAGTGATTAATTTTTTTTGCCTCAATGAAGCTTACAACCCTTTTTTCATAATTTATAATACATAGGTTATGGTGCTGTTGTGTTTCAATCTAGATTTATAGTAAATGATGATTTCTTGGTAGATGTTGTACTTTTATTTGTGATGAAGTGAAATAAATAATAATAACTAAGGTGCCTTTTGTTCTTTCATTACTATTAGCCTTTCAAATTAAAATATAGAGCCAGCAAGATACAGTGAACAAAGCGCCTGCGTAGGCAAGCGCAGGGACCTGGGTTTGATCCCTGGCACCACATGCCATGCCAGCCAAGCCCCTGGGTGCACTGAGCTGCCCCCCAGACTGGGCATGGTTGCGCATCTGTACCAAATACATTTAAAAAAAATTAAAATATAATAGTAAGTGGACTAGTGATTCTTCATCTGTTAATTAGCAAACTGCCTTTCCGTATAGATTCTGTTTTGTTGAATTAAAGAATTGTTATAGTAATTACATATGATTTTTACTGTTAGACTTTGTGTACTATGCTCTCCGTTAAGTCCGTGATGTGCTTGTGTGCTGGTTAGCATATCATTGCTTCAAGGAAAGTTGAAGTTGAACCTATGAAATGCAGTTTGGATATAATTTTTCCCTTCTAGAATTTTATTTTACTCATTTATTTTTGGTACCAGGAATCGAACTGAGGACCTTGCACTTTCTAGGCAGGCACTGTGCTGCTGGACTAAATTCCCCAGCCCAATTCAGAATTTTGGAAGTGTTAGAATTTTAGAATTACCTTGACTAAAAGAGTAGGACAACGGACACAATTATATCTTCTTTTTCTTAACATGCAAATTTTGTTTACCTCTACTATGGATACATAAGTAACAAAGCTGGGATTTTTTCATTTGTTGGTTGGTGTTTGCTGTTTCCTTCTGTGTTTTGGGTGCTGGGAATCCAAGTCTTTGCTCATGCTTTGTCACCGAGCCCTTACAAGTAATACGTGTCTCTGTTCAGAAAAACCAGCCTTTACTGTTGCAGTTGTGACAGAGCTCTTTCACATTCTGAGCAAAATGTCCACTTAATCTATAGGAGAAATTTGGGATCCCAACTAATCTCCTGTCTCCTCATTTTAGATTCTGTTGTCTTATTGCTGAGGAATCAGCAGAGTGTGTTGTCATGTGTTAGTTCTTCCAGACATATTCTTTGCTTTGTTTGAGTCTCTTCCAAATTGCCGTGGAGACACATGTAAACAGATTATGATTGTGAGCTAAGCATCAGAAAGAGTAAAAGGATGCTTAGACTCTGAGATGGCTGAGCATTAAATCACATGTATCAGCGTAGTTATGTAAAGAATGTCTTGCTACCTAATCACTTATTCTTACTTACAGTATGATCGAAGCCTTTTCAAATCCTGAACATACCACTCCCCATTCATTTTGTGTAGATGCAAGTTCAGAAATTTCTAGGTAAGAATTTCTGTTCCCATGCCATTTTGAAATAATCATGTTTACAAATAGAGTATGAGTTAATGCTTCCTATACCAGTTTGAAGTAACTTGAAGAGTATAGGCATCCTTTTGTGACATCTTAGTTATTCAGATATTTTTTCCTATTTCTGTGTTTTACAATATGTATAATTTACAATGTGTTAATCTACTGCCTTCATTTAGGTTTTTCCTTCATGTTTAAAGATATACAAAAACTGTTAAGAGCAATTCTTTCAGGAAAAAAAAAATGGATATGTACACAAAAGATGTAATTATTGCTCATGATTTGTGATAGCATTTAATTCTCTTTAGAATTAGATTTATATAGTTTACTTTTAAATTTTTTTTTTTAATTTTTATTTATTTATTTATTTGTTTGCTTGTTGTGTTTGTTTGTTTCTTTATTTATTCATTTTGTGGCTGGCTCAGCCTGCCCTGGTGGTGGCGCTGGCACAGCATGTGGTGCCGGGGATCGAACTGCAGTCCCCGCAGTCGCCTGAGCCCTCCTAAGCAGGCGCTTTAGACCACTGAACCATCTCGCCGGCCC
>PVKN010010173.1:0-22931 GCA_004027915.1 Capromys pilorides
CAAAAACAAACAAACAAACAAAAAAACCCAACTCCCTCCATCTTCCAGAATACTAGTGTTCTAAGAAAATTTGGCTAAAAAAATTGCCCAAATCTCATCCATTTTTCAAAGTTTGAGTAGAGAGATAATTTCTCTGTTGAGTCACCTTGGCTGGGTTCCTCCTGTTTTTCTCATTGCCACCCTCATAGCTGAGGCACTGTGACCAAACAAACATGAAATTCCCAATTACATGCCCTTTCAGGTCAGTGTCATGCTGCCTGTCACCCTGACTAGCTACATGCCTGCCCAGCCTCTTGCCTTTCTGACAGTCCAGCAAGGAGCAGCAGGAACTATTTTATCACTGACTTCTATCAGCCACTGTAAATCTATGAATTTCAGAATAAAATCTAAGAATCTCATTGCATTATGACTCCTCTCTGGGAAAATAAATGAACCCCTTAATGGAAAACATCTTCAAAATGGGGCAAGGAGTCTTCAAAATCACAATATCTTTTTTTTTTTTTTCTTTCCTGTAGAGAGGCCTGTAGGCAATATGCTTCTTTTGATCCTAATATCTTGGGGGCTTACAGCATTTTCATCTCCTTGGCCGCTCTTTCTCTCCTGTCTTATCTCTTCATGGGAGCAGCAAGTTCTTATTCTCCTCGTTCCTTGTTTAATGACTTCTATGCACCTTGAACTATGGGAAATAGCGTGGCTTCTGGTACCAGAAAGTCCAAAATTCAAATCGTGGTTTTATTGCTTATCACTTCAATGATCTAACATCCCGGAGTTCTTTCAGTCTCCATGATGTGTCAGGAACATGGGGGCAACAGTAAGTCCTACACCACAGACTGGCATGTGGGGTCCGACTGTACTTGGTCTCTCTTCTCCCCTTCTCTGAGTGACTGCCTCCTCACTTCTGAGGGCCGCTGACTATTTGGACACTGGGTGTTTGGAAAGACTCCAGGTCTGAGCACTGACACTTCTCTGACTGCGTATGGAGGGCAAGGAGATCCACACTGGCCTTGGGCCAGATATCCATCGCCTCTTAGTCTGCCATATTTTGCCTCTCAGAAAGCATTAGCTCCAGGATGAGATATTTCCCATACAGGCCTAATGATTTCCTGTCCACTGCCATCCATCAGACCTGCTTCTGTATACATGGTCCCCCAGAGAGAGAGAGAGAGAGAGAGAGAGAGAGAGAGAGAGAGAGAGAGAGAGAGAGAGGCCACTGTACACTTCTCCCCATGGGGTTCTGCCTCCAGGGGAACGCATACCTTCTGACAGTGCTCTGTTCTCCCACGTACAGGGTATGGGGCTTCCCCTCCTCCCATCTGCAGCCATCTCTGGAGTGATGAAATGTGTGTCTGTGGAGCCTGACTGAGACGCATTCACAGTGTGATATTATTTCTTGGATAACATTTCCAGGGGACATTAAAGTTTGGGAAAGGCTGGCACCCTGTGCTGATGGTCCGTGGGCATGGAAGGGCTTCTGGAAAGTTTCCTCTGCTCTTTCACTCTGAGCAAGGGAGGAAGAGACACATAGCCATGACATGAGCTGCTGGGAAGAGCGGTGGAGGAGTTCAAACCTCTGGGGCCTGGAACTGTGCCCGCCAGCCAGGAGACTGTGAGGAGGAGCAAGACTGGTGACAGTCCCATTTTTCAACTTTCTTCCTTTTGCCATACCCAGGATTCTCTGCCTTTCTGATGCCTCCTCATCCATCTTGGGCCTAATCCTTCCCTCTGGGAGTTTGTCCTGTGTTCTTGTTTCTTCCCTCTCTCCTCCCAGTTTAGCTCCTCCACTTCCATGGCTCCAAAAGCCACCCCCCCATATGTGTTTGGCTCCTTGGTCTCTATCTACAGCTAAAACATTCAGCTTTGTTTCCTGGAATCTCCAGCTTGACCTCCAGTGGGGAGCTTGCAGGGACCTGGAAGTCAGTTCACCCAGAGAACAGTGTGCATGATATTCCCAACCAGCCCGCTCTTCCTCCCAGGTGTCCCTCATAGCCACTTGCCCATCTCCATCTCAGGAACAACAGGCTGGAAGTCCTGGGAATGTCCAGTGAGCCCCTCCCATGAGGTGGGTATCCACCAGCTGTTTGCCCAGGCTGCTGTCTACTCAGGGAGCCACCTCCTGCCTTCCTGCTGTCTTCCAACACTCCCTGTTCCTACTCACCATGGCCAGATCATCCAATCTCCCACTCTCTGATGATGGGTCTTTGGCTGGTGAACATGAATCCTCCCACTTCCATAAGAGGGGATGTCTTAGAGAAATTGATCCTGTAAGATGCTTCTGGCACGATTGGTCTAGTTCAATAAACAGCTACCTAACTCTGTTGTCAACAGCCTGCAGTGAGGCCTTGTCTCTGGCTTCTTGCTGCTTCTCCAGTTTTGTGTCTCAATCATTTCTAGAAAGACCTTTCCGAGCCCTCAGGAAACCCTGTGCTGTGCCCCTCCACTGGGCTGCCTTCTTCTCTGGCCAGAGTGCCTCCCAAGCAGCCTCATACCCTGTATGTGGGAGAGGAGAGCACACTCAGTGCTCAAGGTGGGTCTCCAAGCAGGGTGCGTCCTCACTCTCCTCACCTTCTTCCAGGGCGTTCCATGAGCTCCTCCAACTTTCCTCATCATTTGGACCATGTTGACAGCTTCTTCATTGTCCTTACCTCCCTCATAGCCAGGCTGAAATTCCATTCTTCAAACCTAAATAAGTTTGCCCCTTGTCTTTGATGACCACTTCTTTCAGTGACTCCCTGCTGCTCTTGGTGGAAAGGTTCAACTCTCTGCAGGGTTCTTCCCACTGTGCCTGCCATCAACCACAGCCTGGACTCCCCTGCTCTTTGCTACCCTGCAGTAAGGCCCTTCTACATGTCCTGGGTACTTTCCCTCTCCAGGGACAAGGCCCTGCCTGTTCCTCTTCCAATGCTCATGGGCCAGGGGACTCTACTCATCCTTCTGACCTCAAGTTAAGTGTCCTTTCTTCTCCTCCTCATTATGCTGCTACACCAGCTGCTCTGCTGACGCACTGAGGATTTACCTACTTGGCCAACCTCCTGAAACAATTATTTGAAAGGAGGAACTGTCTTTCTGTGTGTGCATGTGTGTGTTTAAGTACTTGAGGTTGAGTCCAGGGCCTTTGCACTGAATTATATATATCCTCAACCCCCTTCAATGTGTATTTTGAGACAAGAGTTTTGCCTAGATGCTATGTCGCCCAGTATAGGCTCAAACTTGCTATTTTCCTGCCTCAGCCACCCAGAATGCTGGCATTGTGGGCATGTGCCACCTGTCCTATTTCACCACTGCTCCCTCCTCTACCCTCTTCTGCACATATATGCACCCAGCTCTGTGTCCAGCAGAGAGTAGGCACTTCGTGCCCATCAGCTGAATGGAGGTCTCTGTGCATGTGTTGCCTGTAACAACCTTGATGCAGCCTGCGGGGGAAGGACTGTATCTTATTCATCTCAGCTGTGAGCAGGCAGCATGCATGTCCACACGTGTATGTGTGAGGGTGTGCACATCAAGATTTTCAACTGGCAGCAGAGAAAACAAAAGATGCCAAAGCCCTTGTACAGAAATTTGAGTTAGAATTGCACGAGTTTAATTGATGGATGGATGATTGATTGATCATCTTTTTTTGCAGCTCAGGCTCACAGTGATCTTCTTGCCTCAGCCTCCCCAGTGCAGGAATTACAGGCATGCACCACTTGACTGGTTTCCATGGCTGAGGTTCTGGAGCCAACACAGCATGTGATACCAGGGATCAAACCTAATTCCTTGCACTTGCCAGGCAGGAGCTTAGAATGTTGAGCTATCTCCTCAGCCCACACAAGGAGTTTTGAGGTCAAAGCTGATCTGAGCAAAACGAGTAAAGTAGTACATAGTTTCTACTGCATGCTACCCTGAGAAATTTTCTGGGGCAGCATTTGTTATGAGTGTGTCAGGAAACAGGGGCTTCAAAAACCCCTGGCATTTTTCTTTACATAACCTAACTTTGCATTTCCTACTTGCACAGTTTTTAAGATGGAAAATTACTTGAATATAGAAATCATTATTTTGTCTATCTTGCCCACCTTTGCTTCCATAGTGACCTTTGACAAACAGTGGAAGTCTTATAAATGTCTGCTTGATTAGACTGGATTTACCCCCATTATATTTAGAGCCTTGCTGAGCTTCATTCAGTCATCTGATTCATTCACTCATTCCACAGGTATTGGGTATCTACTAATTGCCAGGTAATGGGGATACCCCTGTGAACAAGGCAGTGCGTTTCTTGTTTGCTGAAAGGTTCTGAGACTATTAGGGAAATTGAAAAAATTGTGATTAGTGTTAAGCTGGGGAAGAACAGAGCATGAGAACTATGGAGAAGGAGAGACGAATGTAGGCCTGGGCCCAGAGTAGAAGTAAGGGAAGGCTTCCTAGAGGAAGTGATTTTCAAAAGCAGATCTAGAAGATGATCAGAAATCAGCCAGGAGTGGGGGATAAACACAAGGAGTACTTAGGAGAGAAACGGTATAGGCGAAGGGCAGAGAATTCCAGGCAGGAAGGAGTGAAAGGTGTGGGGTGGACATGGGTGCTGAGGCTGCACATGGGAGCCCTGGTCTGGCCACGGGAGGTGTTGGAGCAGGCATCTTAACATTCTTTCCTACTGAGCCTTAGACCAGCCCATGAGGCAAGGATAGTCATTCCAAGTTTCCAGCTAACATTCCGAGGAAGCTCGTCCAGACAATCAGCAGAAGGATGAGGTTTAGGACCTGTGGCCAGGACAATTCTCATGTCCAAACCACCTCCAGATTCTGGGCTGCAGAGGAGGAACAGCTCCATGCTGACACACACGGGGAGCAGAAGTGCCAGTGCATCCTCCAGGGCATGGGCACAGCCTGCCTTCCTAGGCTCCACAGTTGGTCTCCATCCTAATTAGGATCTGCTTCGTGCTGCCCAGTGGGGGTGGAAGGAACTAGAAAGGCCGTCTCTACAGACAGCACTTTTGGCCACAGAGTGTGTTAATCTCTTGTCTTAACAGTATTCAAATGAGACTTTCAATGGGTTGTGCTCAGGGCCAACACCTGCTGCACAATTTGGAAGCTGCTCCACAGGCCTGAGGAGCATGGAGGCCTCATTATGTAATTAGGTCTTCGGCAAATGAGCTATTATCCATCAACACTGCAATCAGAGAGCTCGATGCGACTTGGGGATGCAAGACGGTGTGTTTGCTTCTCTGGTGTTCATCGTTGCTGCTGCATGCAGATCATCACAGACCAGGGCAACTCCAGGGTGGCCTATCCTCTGCAAGGCAGGGAGAAGGCTTTTTTCCATCCTATTTTCCAATATGAAACAATGTGGGGGATAGGGAAGGCCTGGAGCAGTAGTCCTCAAACTTGAGCATGCATCAGAATTTCCAGAGGAATATTTGTGCAGAGGCTGCTGGGTTCCCACCTGCATAATCTCTGAGCCTAGGGCTCTGGGATGGGGCCCAGGAACCTGCATGTCTACCAAGATACTTGGTCTTGCTGATCTGAGCACTGCCTTTGGAGAACATGTTTCTGAGAGCCCTGATCCAGCTTTTCCAGGAAGCCCATCAGGAGCAGAGCTGACCCAGGGTGGACAGTTGAGCTGCATGACTCTACAAGAAGGGAGAAGATGGTTGCTGTAATTCCATTTTTCAGATCAGGCAGTTGAAGCTCAAATCCCAAGTAGTAGAACTGGGGCAAAACCCAAGTCTTGCTGCCCCTTGCAACTGTTTACAGGGGTTGAATTTGTAGAAATAGACTTCTGGCAGTTGGCTTGGTTTTGCTTTAGCTCAGAGTAGTAGGCACCACTGAGTAGGCCCCCAACTCAATATTTTATCCTGTTCCTGAGACTCTTTTCTCTCCCTTTTTTGGTGACTCTTTCTCTTTCTAAATGCAGCACAGCTAAAATGATGCCTCTGTCTTCCAAGCAGGGCTCATATAGACACTGATGTGCATTAGCCTGATAGTTCATATCCTTCCTGCATATGCAGTGTCACTACCAGAGAGACTTGGAAACTCTCAAGAAGCTGGGACCCTGAGTAAGCCTGGAAGAGAATTCCCATGAGCTGACAACTACCTAGCACTTTATATTCAGAATCTCTGTTGTGTGGAGCCATTGATAGTTTGGGGGTCAATTAGTAACAGCAGCCTAATATGTTTTAATGACTATGATTAGTTCCTTAAAGTGTATGAGTAAGTGTTAGGGCCATTTGCAACAGAATAGCTTGCTTTCTGAAGATGCAAATTCCTAGGCCTTTTAACTACTCCTACTGAAAGGGTTCCATGGCTGCAGTACCTGGAAATGTGCATGCGAGCAAGTATTCTAGGGGAAAGCTATGCCCTAGTAGGGATAATGTCTTAGTAGTCTAAAAACCAGCTATATGTTAAATCTGGAATCAGTAAACCATGGCCTGCTGCCAGATGTGACCTGCTGCCTGTTTTTGTATAATCTGTGAGCTGCCAATGGATTCTGCAGTTTTAGATGGCTGAGCAAAATCCCAAGGAGGATAGCATTTTGAGGTAGGTGAAAAGTTTATTGGATTACAGCCACACATGCTTGTTTACTTACTGTCTTTGGCTTCCCAGTGGCAAAAATGAAATTATCAAGACAAAAAACATGTGGCTTGCCAGGTCTAAGATATGCACTCATTGGCCCTTTATGGAAGAGGTTGGCTGACCCTTGTTCCAATCTAGAACCTTAAACTCCACCTAGGTGGGTGCATCTTGATGCATACTAATGTCTAGTGGACTCATTACAACTATGGACTTAAGAGTCCCTTGTTCATGGACGCAAGAGAACAAATATTATCGTCCTTTCCTTCCTGTTTTCATTCTCTTAGTAAACATTTATTGGATGCTTTTTAAGTGCTGGGCACTGAGTTACAAAAGAAAACATGATAGGTGAATAATACATAAGCTTGGCAATTATGCTTTTTCCATTACAGTGAAACTCATTATTAAATAAAAGGCTAAACATTAAGCAGTCTCTAATTACTGTATGACAGTGTTATGCAGCGTTGCACAGGGATTTTTGTAGAAGGTATTAACAAAAAGGTTCATGTTCAGAGGCAGGTGGACCTATTGAAGATCTTTCATTTTATAGGATGGGGAAAGCTGGTGAGATAGCTCAGTGGTCTAAGTGCCTGCCTAGGCAAGTGTAAGGACCCAGGTTTGATTCCACATGCTGTGCCAGCCCTGCCCTGGGCATGCCAAGCCAGCCACCAAGACCAGGTGTGGTGGTACACACCTGTAATCTCAGTGTTGGGAGGCTGAAATGAGAGGATCACTATGAGTCTGAGCTGTGTAGTGAGACCTTGTACATATACTGGGAAATAATAAAACTAAACTCAAAGCCATTGCAGACCAGAGCCAGAGTTCTGTAGTTGTTTTCCAATATGGAGATACATAAGCCAGAAATGCAGACAAACATTTCTCAGAAAGCAATGCCCAACAGGGAAATTAGAAGCAAGAGGGGAAGAGGTGAGCCAGCCCAAGAAGGCTGTGTGGATGCTACGGTCCACCGAAATTAGCTTCTGAGGGGCTCAGTCTGGGGATGGAGTTCGGGTAAGTTGGATGGGATTTCTAGGGAGTGCTGGTTCTCAATATGAGGTAAGACCCAGGCTTGAGACAAAGAGATGCATCTGAGCCAATGAGATGAGATTCTGAAGTGAATCCCACTTTAGGAAGAAGAGTCAGACTACCATCACTGTCTACCAGGTCTAGGGCTCAAGGCTAAGCTCTAGCCCAGAATCAGGGCAAGTTCAGGCCAGCAGTGGAGGCCAACTAGGAATGCTCAGTGTTCACAAGTCACCCAGAGCTTGATTCTGATCCATGCACTAAAAACTGTTTCCTTGAATCCAGGCCTAGCCAGGCATTGGATGCAGCTATAACCAAAAAGATGGAAGAGAAGATTGATTCAGGGAATTTATTGAAAAGTCTCTCTCTCTCTCTCTCTCTCTCTCTCTCTCTCTCTCTCTCTCTCTCTCTCTCTGTATTTAGTACAGGGTCTCACTACACAGATTGGACTCCTAGTGATCCTCCTGTTTTTCAGCCTACCAAGTGCTAGGATTACTGGTGAGCACCACCATACCAGGCCTCATTTTCCCTCTCAGCATGCCCCAAGGACAGGGTCAGCACAGCAGTGAAAAGTTTTTTAAAAAGAGCTGACCTAAGTGACATATCATATCTCTGCCTTTCTTTTCTTTATATGGCTGGCTTATCCTGCTCTTGGGGAAGGGCTGGCACAACCTGTGGTGCCAGGAATTGAACCCTGGCCCCTGCACTTGCCTAAGGAGGAGCTTAGTCCACTGAACTATCTCACTGGCCCTTGCTGTTCCTTTTCTAGACACAGTACATTGGGATGAGGATTTAAGGGCTGATGCTTGTGTTAGTCAGTGTCTCATCATCCTGACAAAATACCTGACAAAATCAACTGAAAGGGGGAAGGTTTTATTTGGCTCAGGGCTTTAGAGGTTTCAGTGCATGGTTACTTGGCTCAATGGGTTTTGAGTCTACAATGAATCCATCATAGCAGAATGTGGCAGGGAAACTGGTTGCCTCCTAGTAGTGAGGAAGAAGAAGAAAATGGAGGAGAGGGAGGAGGAAGGGAGAAGGGAGGGAAGGAGAGAAAGAGAGAGAGAGAGGGGGAGGCAGAAAGGAGAGAGACAAGAGGCTAGGGACATGCTATAGCTTCTAAGGGCACATCTTGAAGGATGCACTTTCTTACACTAGATCCCATCCCTAACTATCCTTCACCTTCCAATAGGCCAACAAATTATGAACCTGTCGATAGGTTAATCAATTGATGAAGTCAAAGCCCTCATGAAGCAATCATTTCCCCAAACCCTACTCTGAGCCCTACTGTACTGGGGACTGAACCTCAACATGTGAGCTTTGGGGAGATCTAAGCAACAGCAATGTTTATTCTGCATGTTCTATGCTCCATGTAGGAGAACATGTTGAGAGTCATGGCCAATCACACTTTCTTCCATTCTACATGCATTGGCTAAGTGTCAGGTTCTGTGTGGTGGCGAGCCACGAGGAGGCAGCAACAACTAGAGAGGTCAGTGTAACGATTTTCCAATGGCATGGGCTCTGATTCTCTCTGGAGGGTCTGAGGAACGCTTTGTCTCTCTTTCCCCTCAATATGTATGTGTTCCCACTCACCAAAATTTCATACATGATCTATCTGTAAATGCTCTGGTGATCTAGAGATGTACAATAGGAGGAGGAAGTGGGACTGTGATATTTTCATTCAGTCAGTGTGGAAAGTAGGGCAATCAGGAGCAGGAAGGAGACAGCCAGTGTGAAACCAGGAAGGTGAGTGTGCAAGATAAGCTGGGGCTAACGCTAGCCTAAAGGGGTGTCCCAAATGCACACTAGGTCATCCAGACCCTGCATGGATGGGGGTCCCTCCTTCACTGGAGAGTGGTAGTTCTTCACCTCTGGGGCAGCTATGATGATGTGTTCTTGCCTGGGTTGTTAGGAAGTTGAAACAATAAGGGGTGGGAGAGCTGTTCCTCCTGTTCGTTTTTGCTGAGTCTTTTGCCACTTCAGAGCAGGGCCTGGCTTTACCGCGCTGGATCTCAGCAAAGTGGCTGACATGAAACAGGTGCTATTTAAACGCATCTACATAGTAATAACCAGCTGAGCTCTGTTTGAACTTCTCTGAATAAATAAAGGAAAGGAAGAGGGGAGGCCATGAAGGAAGAGGTGCTTGATAAATCCCGAGGGATGATGCACCTCCTTTTGAATTTCCCACCTCGCACAAATAGATGTCTTCAAGCCACGTTTCTGTGTAAATTGAAGGATGATTAGAAAAATTCTAATCTTCTGATGACTTTGATAATAAGTTCAGAGATGCTTTACTTCTATGTCCTTGTGATTTAAAGTTAGCAGTTGCCTAACATATTGGCCTCTAAGGATTTTTTTTTTCTGTAAGCTAAAAAATGTTCAGGAAATCAGTTCTTAAACTCATCAGTGATGGGAGGGTGGTGGAGGGGAGGAGATCCCTAGTGAGCCTTTACATGTACAAAGACTGCCATGTCCTAAGTGAGGACTCTTCTCCTGTCCCAGCTGACTCACAGACAGAGGCTTGAGGCAGGCAAGGCAGGAGGAATCTGCAGCTGTGTTCTTGGGCCTGAATTGTTAGCTCTGTTTTGCACTTTAGGAATCCCTGACCTAGAAAGGCTAAGTGACGTGTCCAAAGCCATGCAACAAGTCCATGGCAGGGTAGGTGTCTGGGAACTTGTTGCAAATGGACACAGAGGAAAACAGGGCCTATGAAATCAGAGTGACTTTCAATGTCAGGAATTCCCCCTGCCCCCCACCCCTTCCAGGCTCTGCTGCAAGGCAGCATTTGTAGAGGAAGGATGGCAGCAGCTGGATGCATCTGGGTCAAAGTTCCATTCCTGTGCTCTGAGTCACATGCCCTCCAGGGCCCACATCTCTCCACCATACCAGTCCTGTTTAGGACTCCACTCTTAGGTCAGTTGGGGCCTGCTGTCTGGGCTGAGTGTTGGGAAGTGAGCGGAAGCCACAGAAAAGTTGCCACGGCAACAGGGGAGCAGTTGCCTGCTCCCCGAGGTGATCTATGGCTCTGCAGGCACCAGACGACTGGCTTGTTTGCTTCCCATCTGGGCCCTTTGGGCTTCTGGGCACACTCTGGGAGATGCTAATGCCACTCCCTTCCTCCTCCCACCCGCTGTGCAGCAGCTGCCTGGGCCTGTACACCACCTGCTTCCAGCTGCTCCTAGCAAGAGGAAGACTGGAGCATCTCTGGTTTTCAGCCTTCTTTCCCCACTCAGTAGCAGGTAAGTCACATCTTAGAGCAGGGAATCATAACTCACTGGCTCAGTGCTCTTGGCTAACATGTGGGCAAACTGAGGCTCAGAGAGTAAATTTGACTTGTTGAAAAACAGACTGTGCATAGGGACAGGACAAGAATTGGAGCTCACAGTCCAGTGCTCTCTCTGCAGAACCCTTCTGCTTTGCTGATCAAGGCAAGCAGCTTACTTAGAGGCAAATTGCTATTCTCTGAATGACCATGGCTGAGTCATTATTCCTCTATGTACTCTGATAAATCCAGAGTTAAACACCCCATGACCCATAATTGTTTACAGGAATGACATATCTTTCCTGATGATTTACAGAAAAGTCAAAATGGGGCTTCCAAACCAAATCTTTTGAGCCCACTAAAGTTTCCTTGTTTATTTATTTTTTTACAAAACCAACAGCAGCTTTTCAGAGTGGACCAATCAAAGGCTTAACTGTGAAGATCGAATTACACTGGCTGAGTTTTTCAGTAACACTCCTGATAATTTTTCCTGCCTCTAGCCTAACTCCCCAGGAAAGGTTTATCTTTCTAAAACTCACACGTGATCAGGTTATTTATTCTGGCTTACAATCCAGCCACAGACCTTCAGAGTCCATGTCAGTCAGGATCGTGAAGCCCTTCCAAGTGCAGCCTCAGGCCCACAGCCTCACCAGCACCACATGTCTTCTATAAGCATCATGTGGCCATGATGTTAAACATCCTTGGATGCCCCCCCCACTGACTTCATGCTTGTGGGAGAATCTTCTGGCTTTGTGATCTCACCTTCTCACCCAATGTTTTCTAAATTCCTCCCATTCTTCAAGACCTAGCTCAGTTATTTCCCTGCATCCTGGATGACATCTCCCCTATTCTCTTTTAGCAGTTGCTACTTATCCTTGTTGGAGTACTTTTTTGTGCCATGTATATATTGTTGGTTGTCTTCCTCTTTCATTAGGATCAGACTCTTAGTGGAGGACTATTGTTTTTTTGTTTCTAATATGGTTGAAATATGATAGTTTCCTCTAAACCTCATGTTGGTGCTGGCAAGAGAGCTCAGCAGACTAAGCACTTGCTTAGGCAAGCACAGGGACCAGGGTTTGATTCCTAACACCGTAGGCTGCTCTGGCTCCACCCATGGGTGCACTGAGCCAGCCACTGAGACTGGGCATGGTGGCACATGCCTGTAATCCCAGCACTGGAGAGGCTGTAAACAGGATCGCTATGAGTCCAAGCTGTGTAGTGAGACACTATATCAAATACATAAATTAAAAAAAACAAAACGAAACAAAACTCATGTTGATTTGTCCCCAGTGTAATGGTGCTGAGAGGTGGTGAGATATTTAGAGTTATTAATAAAGTTCTCATGGGTTAGTTGCTCTATAGGGGATGTTATAAACTGAGGCTTCCTCTCGGTTCCTTTAGTTTCCTTTGCATGAACTTTCTTTTATTTCTTCCTTTTGCCATGAATTAAAACAGCATGGGGCTCATACTAGAAGCTGAGAACATTCTTGAACTTCCTGCTTTCCAAAACTGCAAGCTGAATCAGACTTCTTTTCTTTACCCATTACTTGGTCTCAAGTGTGCTATTACAGTAACAGAAAATGGACTAAGACAGCTCCCTAGTGTCTGCTGTAGTGCCAGCTTAAGAGATAATCAAGAAATATTTATCCAGTGACAAGATAATGATTGTGTTAAATGTTTGTTAGAAAATTCACTCTACTGTAGAATTCTTTTTTTTTTTTAAATTTAATTTTTAAATTAAATTTTTTTAATTTTTTTAAATTTAATTTATTTATGTTCTGGCCAGCTTAGCCTGCCTTGGGGGTGGGGCTGGCACAACATGTGGTGCTGGGGATCAAACCACGGTCCCTGCTGTTGCCTAAGCTTGTCTAAGCAGGTGACTTAGACCACTGAGCTATCTCACTGGCCCTCTACTGTAGAATTCTGAGAAGCTGTCTAAAAATGCCAACTGCAAGTCATGAGTGTTACCGTCTGTGTTCACCAACTCGTTGACCCTTCTACCAAAAGGACCATCCATAAGCTGCTTGCTGGACTGAAAACCAGATGCCCTCAGTTGAGTATTTGTTCCTGGCAGAAGTTGCTAGTTAATCTCTGGCCCTTAGTTACAGTGATGGTTTGGGTTTGGTAACCCTGAAAAAACCTTTGTCATTCATTGGCCTTGATTCCAACATATCCAATGAGCAACTAACAGACAGCAAGTGTAGCCGCAGAGGTCAGAATGGGAAGGTGAATTATTCTATCAATTTGGAGTTTCATTATGGATGAATGTTGAAGACATAGGCACAGGCACACAAGGCCAGAAGGTTGACAGAGAAGATAATTCTTTTGGACATCTATCCAGCTGGGTAGGAAGGAATGGACAGATAGCATTGGTCAGGTTCAGGATGGTGAGCTCAGGCTGGTTGGAGCAGGTGGATGGAGGCTGAGGGAAGGATCAGAAGTGGCAGCAAATTTGGAGCAGAGGCCCTCTGCTCCTGGCTCGTTGAACCTTGTGGGGTGGCATGGGGGTTGCGATGTCCAGCCACGGATCCCTGTCCTTCCCTGATATTTGGATGTCTTCATGGCCATTGATTCTTAGAGGTGATCCTTGAGACCATCAATTCATGGACCTTATCCAAATTAAATCTCCAGATTTAAGTTACTTTTCTGACTGTATAATTCTGGAGAAAGACTAAACTCTTGGGTGTAGCTGTCAAAATGCTTCACTCTCTGTCTCCTCAGCCTCATTTTATTCCTTCACACTCCACCTTCCTACTCTCTCAGGTCTCTCAGGCCTGCTTGCAGTCCCTCAGAGGGAGCACCAGGCTTCCCTCTCCTTGGTACTGGTATGTGTCCTGCCTTTCCTCTCCTTCTGCCATATCATTCTCCTGCCACCCCTTTCTGGGACTTAAACCTGAGCTTCTCCTTCCTCCAGGAAGCCTTCTTTGATACCACCTCCCTCAAAAAATAGATCAGTTTCCTTCCTCCCTCCCTCCCTCCCTCCCTCTCTCTCCTTCCTTCCTTCCTTCCTTCCTTCCTTCCTTCCTTCCTTCCTTCCTTCCTTCCGTCCTTCCATTTTTAAAAAAAATAATATTAGGGATTGAATTTTTTGCTGGCCTACATTCCAAGCTTAGTTTGCTTAGTCTTTCTTTTGAGAACAGGTCTTACCAAATCACCCAGGCTGGGTTCCAATTTGTCATTCTCCTGTCTCAGCTTCTCAGAGTCTAGAATTACAGGCATGCATCACCACACATAGCTCAGACGTACTTTGTTATGTTTCCATGGCTCCCAGTGTCCTCTCTGGGAAGCATTAGGATGTTTCTTTAGGATTAGTTTCCCACTAGGAACATGAGTTCAGTAAAGGCAAGAACACTTATCTCTGCATCTTCAGGATATGCCACCAGTGCAATAGTCAATATTTGTTTTAAGTGAGCAAATGAGTGACACATTAGGAAGTGGCACATAACTTTCAAGGTCCAATTGCAATGTTTCCATCAGCAGTGGACAAAAGTGGAATTGGGCTTTATGTCCTTGAGAAAATCTTGTACATTCCATTAATAAATAATAAGAGCATTTTCAGCTAGCCTTCATTGTCAGGTGGCAAATGATGGGGGCGACAAATGAGTACACTTTCAGAGTTTTAAGGCCTTAGTATGCTCAGTGCTTATAGAATTTAGCGTTGTACACCTCCCAAATGGTGGGTGCTGTTGGAAACATAAGAGCTCAGCTGGCCAAAGGGTGCCCACTGCGCCCTGTATCAGCACCTGTGTGTGGTAATGAGGGTAAAGAGTGACCTTCTGCTGTGTCTCTGTGGTCTGTGTGCTCCTTCATGCTGGTGTTTCCGTGGTGTGGCTGTCAGGCAACTCTATTAGGAAATCCATTCCACAGCAGGTGGACTGAGCAAGGAGAGAGCGGGGAGCTCAGAGGTGAGTGTGTAGGCCAGGGCAGAAGAGAGGTACTATGAGTGAGGAGTGTGGTACACAAAGCGCCAGACTCTGAAAGCTCACTTGAGGAATATTCTGGAATGAGGCAGACAGTCACTTCTGTGATGGTGGCACTACCCCTCTGGCATTTCACCTCTCCCTTGAGGTACTCTCACTTTGATCCCTCAGCTGCAAAGTGTCTGTAAAAGAATATCACGAGCCAAATACCCGGTGCATCAGGCGCTGAGCTGAGAAAAGCTCTTACGGGAGGGGTGACTCCCCTTTGCTGCCCTGTGCTTTTCCTGCTCCCCATCAGGGCTGTTGTCAGAAATGCCGCTCTTCCTCGTCTCTGACTCAGCTGTCAGAATCAGAAGCTTCTTTCATTCTTTTCTTAGCATTTCTGATGTAGTCTTCATTTGTGAAAAGATCTTTAGTGAAATCTAAGGGAAATTGACAATGACATTGCTATGGGTGGTCACAAAGCAAATATAACTTAGCTGAGGTAGACAAGGGGAGTCTTGTTATCCACGACAGAACTCCTGGAACTTCCTTCATTTTTCTCTAGGTGGGTAGGTCAAGCACCCCCTTTGTCTAAGCTGGAACATTCTCTTTTCTAGACACTTTCTCCTCAGAGATCCACTGTCTGTGCTTTTATGTTTCCACCCAAAATCATTGCTGTAGCAAAAGGTACCATAGAGCAGGAAACTTAGATAAGGTGACAGAATGTGTTTTCCAAGATGGCCACCAAGATATGTCCCCATATTGTTTTCTTCTAGGGATGTATAGTAGGACAGTCTTCCATCATGAAGTGAGATCTACGTGCTTTCTTCATGAACTTTGTATTAGTCAGCTTTCATCACTATAACAAGATACCAGAGATAGGCTTAATTTGTGAGAAAAAAGGTTTATTATACTCATAGTTTTTGGAGGTTCAAAATTCAAAATCAGACAGTCTCACTTAGTTTTTCTGTGTTGAAGGTGGCAGTTTGCATCATGTCATGGCTGGAATCTGTAGGATTGAAATGATTGGGTAGGGGAAGAGTCATATGAGAACTACTTAATGTTCTTCTAGAGCACATTCTTAGTGACACATGGGCCCCCCAGTGGACCCCATCTTTGCCTCTTTTTTCTTCATAGTAAATTTAATTTAACCATTGTATGCAACTCTGCCTTATAAAAATTTAAAAAAGAAGGGTTCCTATCAAAATTACTTTGTGGTGTGAGGATGGCTTTCTTACTTTGACATAGCTCTAGGAAAAGTATTGGCACCAAATACATTTTAAATCTTGAAGCTTAGTAAAAATAGATAACCTAGTAATTTCTTAATGCATTTTAAAGGTTGAGAACAGGTGGTGTCTTTGAAGCAAAAAGCGCCTTACTAACCCAAGTGACAACACACTGCTGGGCTCAACTGCACAGGGCCACCTCTGTCCTGACCCTGAGTGCACTGCCCAGGTCCTAAGCTTATAGGAGGACAAAACATGATGGGCACAGAAGCAAGACAGGGTGCTTTGCTGCCCAAAGGCCAATTGGTGTAGGTTGCATTTCTCTATTTCTTGCAGAAATCCCAGGCAGATGTGGAAGTGAGAGCCATTCTTGCACTGGGCTGATAACGGAGCCAGCGTACTAATGTGTTTCTTCCTGGCAATCCAATTGGAAATTCATAGATCATTTTCTTGTTAAGAAAATATAGTCACAAATGGTGTTCATATTTGTATAAGAATACCTCCTCCATAAGTTAAACAAGCTAGTGTGTTTGAGCTTAAAAAGCTAAGTATCACTTAGGTCTCTCTCTCTCTCTCTCTCTCTCTCTCTCTCTCTCTCTCTCTCTCTCTCTCTCTCCCCCCCCCCAATGCCTCAACGGGAAAACACTGTTGTCTTAGTTCCAAACGTCATTCTCATCAATGATTTTGAAGCAAAACCCATTTTGCTTCTTATGACATCACATGGAGTTTATGTCTCTGGGCTCTGAAATCTGCAGAGCAACTGATGGGAGAAACTTTTTGGTTGACATAACCATGTAGCTTTAATGAGCCAGGAACAGGAATTAGAGCTCACTACAGCTACTGCAGGAACTTACAAACAGGTAGGCAAAGGTGAGTGTGACTGCACAGAGCCATGGCTTCTCCAAAGTTGAACATGAATGTCAATTGTGGCTTTGCTGCCTAAGTAAACATCTTGGTAAAGGAGCAGGGCTCGTGAGCATGGCCTAGAGATTCTACAAGGCCTTTCAAAGGTGGTTGAGCATCTCTCCTTCCTCTTTGTGTGCCTAAGCAAGGGACTTCTTTTTTTCTGGAAGGTATCAGAAATGGAGTCCAGAGGAATTTATGTGATGCTGATTCTTCAAAAACAGTTCTTTTAAAAAACATTATTAAGGAAGTCAACCTCTGAACCTAGGGTTCTCAAGCATCTCTTCTTCCCACCAAACCTAGGAATAAAGTGAGACACAGCAAAATTTGGAATAAGGCCAATGCTCACGTAGCCAAGTAAATTCTAATCCATGCATAGATCAGCAGGACTCACACTGAGGAAGAGCTGTGGCTTGGGAAGGGAGCTTTATCAATGAGAAACGAAGGCTGAGACTTAAGGCTCATGGGATAATAAAAGAAAGGAACTGCACAAGCAAGCCTGACATGTCAAGGACCACAGCAAGTCCCTGGAGATAAAGACAGACAGCTGCGTGAGAGCTGGCCAGGGAATTAGATGTAGGAACTGGGCAGCTCAGAGGATCAGGGCACAAATACCTTCTGTGGGGCCCCAGGCTGCGCACAACTGCCCAGTTTTATTGACTGTTGTTGAGGAAGAGCAGCCAGGACTGCAGGACGTTGCAATGGGTATAAAATGCAAAAGAGGCTTAGGGTTCAGCAGTAATCACCAAAGGGAGAGCCGTATCAGTGGCAGGAAACTAGCATTAGGCTCTAAGAGCAGAATATATTTATTGGTGGGAGAAAAACTTCTATCTGAGAGGGTTGGAAGGGGACACAAGTGGGTGGCCAAGGAACCTGCCTTTCCTAGGGATTTTTATAGAGCAAAACCACAAGGTGAGACCAGTCTAAGGGGGAAAACATGGGAACTTGCTAGTGGGCATGAAGTGGGGTGAAACTATGATCAACCAATAAGATTACAAACAATCACTCAGGCAAAGTTGATTAAATGGGGATCAAATAGAGAAGCAAGCCACATAGCAAGTAGGCATTAATCCAGAACAGAGGCTTTCCCGGTAGGATGCTGGGTTAGTGACTGTGGCTTTTTCAAGCATTAGGCTCTAATGTGCCTTTATGGAGACTCCCTCCTGAGGGTTTCATGTCCCTGGAACCTGCCCCAACTGGCCTTATCCTCTGTGCCCAGGAACATGTTGACCTATCTCATAGTTCTTTCAAGTTCCTTCTCCTAACATTGCCACCTTGGGAGCCAAACCATTAGCACATGACACTTGAGAGACTCTTAAACCCCTGCTAAAGTGCTATAAGTGAGATGGACCTTTGTAACGACCTTTATCAGTGGGACATAGATCCAAAAACTGTATAGGCTTTAAGTGTAGATCATAAAAGTGATACAGCTTTCATTGGTGACCCCTGGGTACCTTGGGAGCCCTGATATCAATGTAAGAAGTCTGGCTACCCAGAGGTACCATGTTAGACAGTTGATGTAGAGGTAGAAACAGATTAGAGCATTTGACTCTTCCTATCATTAACCACATGTGAGTGAAACTTCAGATGATTACAACCTCTCTCCCTGGATGGCTTCTGCTTCAATGATCAGAGATAGACCTTCTTTCCTGTGTCCTGTCTTAATTTCTGACCCAAGGGATCCATAAGCTCAATAAATGATTTGCTCACACTACTAGTCTTTGAGACAATTTGTTAGGTCACATTAGATAATCAAAATGAATGATCAGAGCATTTTCACAGCCTTGGCATTGAGTTGCTTGTCTTAAGCATCATCCTTTCTACTTTCTGTCTTACTGACCTTTTTGTGCTTCTCACTTCTCAATGTTCTCCGATGTGAGGCTCCACCTTGCGCCTTCATTTGAATGCTGCTTACTAGGCCTCCGTCTTTGCTTCTTTTTTTCCTTGGAGGTTCTACATCTCATTCGGCCTCCATCTCTTTTCCCCATTTAAGCTCAGACCCATCTTCTGTGGCACAGCCATCCCCAGAGAGGACTGAAAAGGATTTAAGCACCAGTCACTGGGAAGCCAAGTGGCATCTGGTGGCATTCTCCTAGGCTTACACTATCCAGACACATTTCCACATTTTTCCTGTTTTTCATGTGTAGAAAGCAATTCTGGAGGTACAGATGACCAAGTCCTCTATGGTTCACCACAGACCATCTCTGGAGAAGTGCAAAACAATGGAGACAAGTGCACGCAGGTTCCAGGGAGCAAACATATGAAAGGCTGGTAAGTGTCCAAGCCAAAAGTCCCAGACCATCAAGGCCCTCATTATGGTCTGTAGAACATGTTGCAGAGCCCCTCTTACCCAGGAAAGGCAGATTCTGTTATGTGGAGGGCCAGCAAGTGTTAAAATTTGAGTATTTCCCTGGTACCTGAATCCACTTTGAGAAGAAGCTAGATGCTTTGGATTTATGAGCCTGAGTCACCTAATTGGAAACCTCCCAGAGGTAGCAATTAGACAATGTCAAGTCCTTGCTCTTGTCTTGCTTGCTTGTGTGACTGCAGACAAGTTGCTTTACCTCCTTGAGGCTTTCTTTTCTCTTTGTAAATGAGAGAGAGAGACTGCAGTTTGCCTTACCTTCTCCCAGGACTATTGTGAAGATCAAATGACATAATGCACAGGAAGATGCTTTAATTGAAAACTCAGCACTTGCCATGCTGAGAGCTGGGTCCTCTGTGTTATGCTATTTATTCTTCAAAATCCTGCATGGTAGGAACCAACACCCATGTTACTGATGAGGGGACAGAGGGAACATATAATTCACTTAAGTTAACATCACTAGTAAGTGAGAGAGCTGGTGCTAAACCTGATACTCTTTCCCTTTAAATATGATTGCTATTAATGCTGCTGTTGTCATTGATGAATGTCTCTTGCATGATTTACCTTGGTAGCATATGCTTGGTGCAAGGCAGATGAAGTGATGAAGACTTTGGCATTGTGAAAGATCTCCTCATGCTCCTCAAACTCTCTCACTTTTGACATCATGAGTCACATACCAACTGAATTAATTTAGTCTCTGCAGTGAGATCTCTGTGAGATGACTTGGATTCTAAGACTAAGGTCTTAGGGAAATGTAAGAAGAGAAACAATGCCACAGATGATGTTTCCACTGAAAGAATTGTTTCTAGCTTCTGTGGGTAGCGGCAGGGGCAAAGCAGCTGTCTTCAGGACATCCTCTTTTTTTTATCAGTTGCTTCATTTTGTTTTTTATTTCTTTCAATAAGAAATAATATTGAGACAGTTCCAAAACACGTTAATAAGACAACCACAATAATTGATACAATTCATATTGTTGTCTCATAGTAGTTGTTCAGAGTACAAGATGCAGGCATGATAATTCTTCTAAACACTATTGGTACAAATATTTATTGTCATTGAACTAAGAGAAAGTAGTTACATACATAGAGCAATATACCATAATAGTAGTGGGTTATTGGCAGAACTGGCAATGTCAGAAGCTGTTGATTTGAGGCTTGTATAGCTCAGCATACTAATCTGGCTTTACTTTTTATGCCTCATAGTTAAAGTTTTCTGCTGGGTGGTTAAGACCAAATTGAAGCAAGAGCTATACAACAAAACATGTAATTTTAATATCTGACAAGGTCAGTCAAATCCCCTCAGGATTTACCTTGAAACTATGTACAGAATTTTGTAGAACTTTTATCAGTGTTAGCCATCTGGATGAGCCATAGCCATTGCTTGACCAGTTTGCTCTCTGTGAAAGACTGAAAGAATGTTTTTTCTCTAGTTGACTCTCCTTAAGCACAGTATACATCATTGATCCTTTTCCTCTGTGGCCCCATAATCTCCCTGAACAGAAAATTTGGGATGCCACTAAGTTATAGAGGACATCCTTGTTGACTCAACTCCTCCATCCCACAGGGAACAAAGACAAGAGCCACAGAGCTAGTAGAACTGGCTGGGACCAGCTACCTAAATTAGAGTGAGCAAGAGAATTTTAGCATGTTTGCCCTTCATAGCATCCCAGGCTCAACTTTTCTGCTTGGGAAGAAAATCCCCCTAAAGAACAGCTTAGCAGCATTTAGAAAATGATCAGCTAGACATGAAGTTCATGTTCTCCTTTTGGACAAGTTAAAAATGTAGATTCTAATTACAGGAACTCTGCAGAGAGATGACAGCAGACAGAAATGCAAGGCCTTTATGAAGGTCGGCACTCCTGCACAGTCAGGGGGTCTGTGGCTTCCACAATCAAACTCAAGGCAAATCAGTGTCACTCAAAGACACTGGCCTATCTCTGGAAGCAGGTTGGAGAGAGGAGTGTGAAGAATTCCAAGCCTCCTCCAGCAGGAATGCCCAGAAGTACACAGCAGATCTTTTGGTTAGCAATCCCTGGCTTTGTGTATGCACATATGTGTGTTTGCACATTTATACACACACAGGAAGCAAACACTGCTAAAAGCAAGAGGATCATGGGGAGGGATCATACTACATACCATTCAGTCTATTACAGCTGACCTTTAGGTGCCAGAAGAGAATCCCCATAAAGCCTCCCCTTCCTCCCTGGGACTCTGTTCTGACTCAGTCACTCTTCTATCTGATCATCTGCGTGCTATATTTCTGTTTACTTTTCCTGTTCTTTGGCTTCTTCACCTGTGAAATGCGCCTGATGAGTCCAGAAGGGCAATGGAAGCAATCAAATGCTATAGCACATGTCACTTACAAATCATAAATGTGCCTTAGGTTTTGTTTTCAAGGGCAGCGAAGATGATGAAAACCGATAATAGTGAAAAGCAAATTTTGAAGCAGTGTGTGCTTCCTCTTTGTGGGAATAAGCTCTGCTGGGTCTCTAATCCTCAGAGATTGTGTTTTGGAGCTTTGGGAAAATTGGTTCCAGAGCCTCTGAAATGATTTGGAAATTGAAAAGAGAAAGCTAAAGTGATTGTATGTGTTTGTTTGTGTGCAGCCCAGGAGTAGATGTGGGGAGTAGCACCAGGAGGCGATCTCTGTGCTTTCCCAGGTGGAGGGGGTAGTGGGGTAGAGCGAAACACCCCCAAGGTCTGTGGAGATCCCAGACCAAAGCTTCTCCAGGAGGAATGGGACCATGAGGACAACCAGGGGAAGGGCTTTCCACCTCACAAAGAACTTCTCTGCTTCTTAAATAAGATGGGATAGGGTAGTGACCGAGACAGCTCAGACACTCACTGCTTGGAATATGTATTGTTTTGCTCTTTTTGAGAATGGTAATAGTGGTTAATTCTTGATGGAATCAGTGTGCTAGGGGTGGCAACCACAAGGCATGCAGGCTTGAGGGTAGTGGCAGGATGCAGGTGTGAGGGCAGAGGCACAGGGTAGGGCTACTTGCAGCTCTGTTGCCCACTGCAGGAACCTTGTCCCTCCCTTCCATCTGCACTTTACTCTGTGCTCACATGATATGTGGGCGAGGATCTGGGAGCTGTCTCCACCAATGTCTTCCCTGGTGCTCTGGTGCTTATGGGTATGGATGGGGTAGATATGCAGACACAGAATCAGCAGAAGAAGGAGTGGCTTTGAAGCTTCAAAGGGAAAGTGCGAGCAAATCTAGTCTATGTCAACAAGGGGTATTTGGAAAGAGGGCACTGTGTTCTTAGATCCTGGGGACAGGATTTGAAATGAGGTCTATATGGAAAATGGTAGACAGAAGAGAAATGAAGAAGAATAAAGATTCACAAGCTAGGAGAATAGGAGACAAGTGAGATAGGGTCTGCCCTCAGAGCAGTAGTAGGTGGAGAAAGCATGGGAGAACCATGTTCCACAGAAGATGTCCAAGAAACAGTGTTCTAGTCCTAGGAGTCCTACCCAACATCTGTCTGGCCTCGAGTCTCTCTTTTCCTGATAGAGAAGGACTTTTGCAGTAGTTAAGCTTCTGTATGCTTTAAAGGACATTGGACAAATCTATAGAGAAGTTATCTTAGTGACTTTGGTTCCAACATTGAGGAATTACCTCTGATTTATAGATGAGGAAACTGAAGACCAGAGAGGTTTTAAGGGCCTTGGAAACTCTGCCTCACTAGATCTCCACTTAGGCTAGAATTT